>JAVCKT010008619.1:0-26106 GCA_032273925.1 Rhynchotus rufescens | reverse complement strand
AGAGTGTCCTGTGGATGCGGGAGCTTCCCGAGCAGCTTCCCTGCGCCCCATCCAGCACCAGGGTGTCCTGTGGGTGCGGGAGCTTCCCGGTGTTCCATCCAGCACCGGGGTGTCCTGTGGATGCGGGAGCTTCCCGAGCAGCTTCCCTGCAATCCATCCCACATAAGAGTGTCCTGTGGATGCAGGAGCTTCCCGAGCAGCTTCCCTGTGATCCATCCAGCACCGGGGTGTCCTGTGGTTGCGGGAGCTTCTCGAGCAGCTTCCCTGCGCTCCATCCCACATAAGAGTGTCCTGTGGATGCTGGAGCTTCCCGAGCTTCTTCCCTGCATCCCATCCAGCACAAGGGTGCCCACTGGGTGCAGGAGCTTCGCGAGCACCTTCCCTCAGGGATGCTCCCTGTCCGGTGTGAGGATTCCCGTAGGATGCAGGAGCTTCCTGAACATCTTCCCCTCGGGGATGCTCCCAGTGCCCTGTCCGCGGCCAAACTCGCCTTCCCTAAAATTGCACAAACGTCCATCCGAGCTGCTGAGCGCCCGGCTTCTCCCGGCGACCTTTCCCGCTTTGGGGAATCTCGTGTGCTGCTGCCCGGGATCTCTCCCTGCCCCTTTCCCATACCCCTTTCCTGGAGGAAAGTGGGAGAGTGAGGGAAAACTGGGGAATTCCAGCGTGCCGGCTGCCGAGCGGCGCGGAGGAGGGATAGGATGGGATGGGATGGGACACAGCAGCAGGAATAAGCGTGGATGTTAACCTGAAACTTCAGGATCCGGGCAGTTTGACCAAATGTGAGGAGATTAAGAGCAAAAGTCTGCGTCCTCTGCAACAGCTGGGTTGTGCGTGGCGGGTGTCGTGGTGATTGCTGTTTTTCTTGTAATTTGCCTGTTTGCTTTGCTTTTATGTGCTTAGGGCTTTTTATTATTATTTTTTTATTATGCTTTATTGTTTCTGGATGGAGAGGATAAAAGAGTTTATGTTTTTAAAGCAGCGTGTACTTACAAATGCCCCGCGGGCCGAGTGGCAGCCGCTTGTGTTTCATTCCCAGCCTGACAATTTGCGCAATACCAGGGAGAAACAGAAAGGTGTGCCGGTGACTTGGGGTCCCTATGAAGTGTGGGCAGATGAAGGGAAATTGCAGGAGGAGTTGGTGTGGGAATTGTGCGTGACCGGCTCGGGAAGCCGCTCGTGTCCCTGCAGTGTCCGGGAGCCAAGTGCAGCGAGTTGTGGGGTGAAAAGGCTCCGGAGCCCTTGTCCCCACGGCAGAGCCCCCTTTGGAGGCTGTGGGGCTTTCCCTGAGGCGGATCCGGCAGCTTTTCCGGGAGCTGTGGGCTCTCCAGCTGGCAGCACCCCAGCAGTGGAATCCGCTTGGGAAGAGATGGGTTTGGACGCAGCGCTCGTCGTGTCCCATGTGCCAGCGCCTCTCGCATTCCCTCTGTTCACCCAAATCCCTGACGGGTGCAGAACGGAGGCAATATCCTCCCTACGCCCTCCTCTCTCTCGCTTCCGCCCTTTTTTGGCTTTATTTTGGTGGTTTTGAAGTTGCAGGTGTTCTGGCTTGGGCACTGCAGCTGCTCCCTGGACGGTGCCGGGTGGCCGAGGCCTCTTCCCCTATTAGTGTCCTCAGGAGTGTGGGGGCTGCTGAGCCCTCAGCATGTGGGATTTTGAAGCATCCTGCCCATGGAAACGCCGCGCGGACACCAGGAAGAGCAGGGTGCCCTTTCCCAGGACGCAGAGCCCGCCGGCTGCCGGGAAGTTCGTGTCTGGGACGCGCCGCCTGTCCTCGCCGCGGCACCACGCGCAGGTCGCTGTTCCTTGGCCGCGCTTCCCGTTTCCCAGCGTGGCGCTTGCACAGGGCACACGCGGCCTCTGGAGAAGGGATTCGCCCCGGGCGTCCTTAGCAAGCGGTGACTCACTGGATAAGGAGGCGAGCGCCTTGTTCCGTCCCGTGACAGCTGCCCCGGCTGCCCGTCCCGCCTTGGAGCAGCCCGATGTTCTCCGGAGCATCAGCCCAAGGCGTCCGATCCCGCTGGGAACGCCTGTGGGGAGCACGGAGGCGGCAGGGATCATGGTTTGGGAATTGCAGGGGCACACGAGCCACGCGCGAGCTGGTGCGGGGCACCAAGATGGGAATTTTTTGAAGGAATCTGTCAATTTGCACCACTCGCCGGCACTTACCACCCTGCCCGCTTCGGAGTTTTGTCTTGTCTCTGGTCTGTATTTGCTGATGAAACCGAATTGGGCAGTTTCACAGCAACCTGTCGGCTCTGCTGAAGTGTCCGACGGCGGATGAGGCTGGCATTGCATTTCAGTGAGGTCAGTGTTTTGCTCTAATGTCGCATAAAAGACCAAGCAGGAAACTTCGTTCACCAAAAAGAAACATCCCAACAAAATATTTTGGTATTTTTCAGTGAGGAAAAAAAAAAGAGAAGTCTGAGGCATTGGCTTTCTTTGCCCTGTTTGGGGATGAAAACATGTTTTGAAGCCGTGGGACTGGCTGTGGGAAGGGAATTCTGTTTTTCTGTCTGGCTCCGGCTGGAACGGTCCTGGAAGGGAGCAAGGAAGCATCGTCCTGGTGGGAATCTTGGAATTCTCCCTGCTCCTCTCTTTTGGGCCTTTTACTGACAGTGCTGACGGGACTGTTTAGACCCCAAAATATCGGATACCAGCTATAAATAATGGTACATTTAGGTTTCTGTGGGTTCACCATAATGCACATTGTTATGCGTTTGTGTGAGGGGATGTCTCCTGTGTATCCACAGAGAGGTGAAAAAGCAAATTCCTTCAAGGAAAGCCCAGCTCAGAGTAACTTCACTGAGAGCACAGATAACCCAACCCCAAACATTATTTCTAACATTCAGGCACGTGGCCCAGGCATCCCAAAAATGCGTGTTTTCCAACGGCAACATCTGGGGCCTCTAGAGTGGGATGTTTTAGTGAGAAGCATGGGAAGGGGAACGCATGGGATTTTAAGATTTCCCTTCCTGCTTTTCCCACAGCTGTGGAGACGTAGGGAGAGGAAGAAGGGAATTTGCCCACGCCGCTTCAGTTTGGGGCAAAATCCTGCCTTTTCCGGTGCTGCAGGAGCGCTGTGGCAGCGCGCAGCCCTGTGCTTATGTGTATGAGCTCTCAGTTAGTGCTGGGTGAGCAGGGCCCTGGGTAGGCCTGGATTTACTGAGCGCATCCGAACCCGGCAGGCGCTGGTTGTGTTGGCTTTAGGTGGCTTCCTTTGGCTTCCTCTTGCCAGGAGAGGAAAGCTGATTTTTTTTTTTTTTTTTTAAATAATTCGATTTCTGGACATTTTTCAGTATCTTGTTTTCCTGTTTTTTCAAAATTCAGTCTGTTTTTTTAAAAAAGGGGTAATCACCCAGAAATGAAAAGTTAAAAGGTTCAGATTTTCCCAACAACTTTGCTTATTTCCCCCCCTTTTTTTTTTTTTTGATAAATGCTATGCACTGAGCTCTGCCCTTTCAAAACCAAAGCATTTTACTTTTACAGGCGTTCGCTCTTGCTCTAAGCGAGCTTTCTATCTGTCACAAACTTGCAGTCGTGGAAGAGCTGATGCGTGCTAGCTCTTCCCTTTGAATTACCCCACTGATTTTTCAGCACCTTTGCGGAGTTTGAGCTATTTCTGCTCCTTTTAGGTGGCTCCGAGGAAAAGAAGTCGCCCTTCTCCGCGCTCAGCGGAACGTGGGGCTGGCAGTCCCATTATTCCTGGAGCAATTTGGCTTGCACAGCTTCCTCCCAGGGCACTTGTAATGCAACGGGGAGCTTGCAGCAGCCTCGGCGAGGGCCCTGCGCGTGAAAACACGGCCAAGGCTGTGGGAAAACACCCGGTGTGTGGCGGGATAACCCAGCTGTGCGAAGGAAAAGGCCTTTATCGGGGCATATCTGAATCTTTAATGAGCCCCTGGCACTTTTGCTTTCAAAGGTTGCGCTCTGCCGCTCCTTCGCTCCGTGTGCTTCGGATTCGCCGCTCTCCGGGAGGGATCGCGAGCAAAAGCCTGGTTTAGAAGCGCATGCACCAGGATGGCTAAAGCGAAGCAGGTGAAAGGGAAGCGTAGCTGCTTCTGGGCCCCTTTCAGCACCATGCAGGGAGCAGAGGCAGGCAGCAGCTGCCCAGGCCCTTTCGGCCACTCTCAGTGTCTCTCTGGAAGGCCTTTCTCCTCCTTTTCCTAAGAATTCACCTTCATCCCAGGTCCTGTCACCTGCCTGTGTTTTCGCGTGCCATCCCGGACCTCCCTGCCCTCTTTATCCTTTATCCTCCCATGCTCTGTCCTCTCGACCTGCCCCTGTGCTCAGCTTGATTTCTGCACGAAACCCTCCCGGGTTCGGGTGCTGCAGCTTTCCAGCCATCCCCATCCCCATCCACGCTTTTCCTGCACCACAGGGAAGTCATCCCTGCTGCGACGAGGGATCCCGTTCTCCTAAGGGGATTTTGCTGGTTGCATTGCCCCTCGTGTTCTTGCTCCGAGCAAAACGGAGCCGAGACACAGCCCTCGCTGTGCCAGGGTGTTCGCCTTTGCAGAAGGCATCCGGAAAGCCACCGTGGCGCGTTGCTTTCCGAAGCTCACCGGGGGATATTCCCTCCTCTTGCTTTTTGTTTCCACAGAAACCTGTTTCCTGCGAATCTCGTGGCTGCAGCTTTCCGAACGGTGAGTTGTGGGCGGCGTTTTGCACGTGGGCAGCGTTGCTCGGTGCGCCGAGTGACTGCTGCATTCCCAGAAAACACTCGGCAAGGCGGGCTGCAAAATCCCAAAATGGGGAATTTTCAGATAACACCACTGGGAGATGGTGTGAACTTATGCACGGGAGCTCAGATGCTCACGAGGGTTTGGATGCAGTTTCTCATTGCAATTTTCAGCTCCAGGGATAGGCATTATTAGGATTCTGCTGTGGGACAGAGCCATTATTTTTGAGACAGGAGCAGAGAAATTGTTTTATTTTTAAATTTATTTTTCTATCAAGAACAAGGTGTTGTCCTGAAATTGAGGTCTGTTTTGAGCGTCCCTGTAATGCAGGACAAGTCGATGTGCCAGCGACAGCACAAATAATAGAAGTGGTGTAAAAGGACCGCAAGGGTGTTCTGGGATGCCTTGGATCTCGGGGTCTGCGTGTGCAGGGGTGAACTCTCTGCCTTGGAGCTCTTCTCTGCTCGTTAGCCTGAATCAGCTGAATTACACCTCCATTTCTAGTGAAGGAGAATTTCACTAGAAATGCGTCTAAATTCTAAAAAAAAGTGTCTAAATTCTAAAAAATTCTTCTGAAATTCTTCTAAAATTCTTCTGTTCTCAAACCTTCTCTTTCCACATCTGGGCCAGCTCGGAGCGGTTACGCGGGCCGCGTTCCCTAGGAATGCGGAAGCAGCGCCGGGCTTCCCTGTCGCCCCGCGGTGAAGGAGCTGCATCCGCTCTCCTTGCCTTTCCGTATGCGGGACGAGCTCAGCGACCTCCCCATCACCATCTCCAGTCCCTGTGTGCTGTGTCTTGCCCTTCGTGTTTCATCAGCAGCTTCACCTTCGCGTTGGTAGTGTCCTCTGCACCGGCTCAGATGCCCCTCGCACGTCTCGCTCTTGATGGGTTCAAGGTGCAGGGCTTTTCTCTTCTGTGCAGCATGTTTCATCTCCTCCTTCCGTCGCAGCCTCAGCGGCAGGGAGAAACTGGAGGGACTTTGGCTGCAGAAATGCTTTCTGATCCGTTCAATCAAAAGGAAAAAGCCTTCCTGACAGTCCTGGTGAAATGTCCTCTTGGGAATCTGGTTGGCAAACATTGTGTTGTTTTTTCTTACCCGCAGTATGCGACAGACTACGAGATCCTGAAGAGAAACACTACCTCTGGAAATGTCACGCTGGAAAAGGTAAGGCCACCCGGTCTCGTGTTTTATACAGTCTTTGTTCACCACAATATTTGACTGTACCAGCACTCACTGGAAGGAAGCAAGCGCTGCCCTCCTCGTCCAGCTGGGACACACACAAGTCCGGTGGAGCAGTCTTTAGGCACACAAGCTGTGGTGGAAAGGCAGTTAAAATCAACTGAGCTCACTCTTGATAGCTTGCATTTAGGCCTTGCTTTCTTAGGCCTGGTATCACTTGTCCTAAATTTTGATTCGTTTCTCTGCCCAGTATTTCCAAAAGATTTTCTGTAGACTTGGAATTAAGTGACAATCAGGCTGGCCTGCGTGTGTCCTTTAGACCTTATTCTCCATTCCAGTCAGGAGAGAATGATTTTTGTCTCCTGCCTGTATTCTTTAAAGGAAAAGAAGTTAGCTGCCGCTTCTTTTCTAGTTACCTTGCTGCTGAAATTTAGTTTGACTTGAAGCAGGGGTGGGAGTTGCAAGCAGAAAGTTGCAGGTAGCCCCTGTGCAGTGTGGCCACACCAAAACTTTATTTGCAGATGTTGCTGAGGTGGAAAGCTGTGTTTTCCCCGTGTTCCTCTGAAAGCCTTCTGCTGTGTGGGGCTGTCAGACGTCTTTATTTTATGGGCCTAGCAAGAATCAGAGTCTCCTTAGAGTCAGCACATTATGAACTGGAGAGACCCAACTGCAGCCTGTCATCTTATTCCAAATGAATTATCCCATGTGATTTCGGGGAGGCAGGTCTGACGCTGGGAATGGCCTGCAGCGTTGTTTTGTATTTCTCAGGCTCATTCGGACTTCCTGGGATGAGTACTGTAAGTCAGGTTAATATTTTTTAATGTGATTTATATGTCCCAAGGGCAAGAGACTGGTCGGTTTGTTGTAGAAAAGCTCAGCCAGGGCTGGCAGTTGCACTGGTCTGTGTGAAATGAGCAGATGAAAGGCAGTTCATGTGCAGCTGGGAGGACTGGTCATGTTGCCTGCTGCTCCTCACACGCATGTGGTGCAGAAGGGTCCATTTCCAGACCCCCTTTTTGGCTCGTGGCCTGCGCTTTCCCCTTCCCAGGAGGGCAGAAGGTGGCTTGGATGGAGCAGGAGCTGAGCAGGGGAGAAGTCAGTCCGCTCGCACACCGTGAGCTGTTTCATGGGGAGGAAAGAGGCCCCATCCACCCAGGACCTGCCCACACTTGTAGGGTCGAGTTAGCCCCGAATTAGTCTTCCCTTTCATAGCCCTCGTTCTCAGTGAGGTGCAAGTCAGGTCTTTCTTAGTCCTGCCTAGTGTGGAATCTGTTAGGAGCTGCGTGGCAGGCAGGGACAGGTCAGGGCTCACCACAGCCACTGGGAACAGGCGCCAGCTGCAATGTGCACTTTCAAATGCTCTTTCAAAGCCATCATTCTTCCTCAAGAGGTAAGGATGGATTTTTTTTTTTTTTTTTTGACAAGTTAGATTGTGGGCTTTTTCCTATTTCTGACTTACCAGGGTTTGATGAAATACTACCAAAAAAAAACCCCATTGTGAGTTTGTCACTGGTGTCTGTTTTTGCCAGTGGCTATGAAATCAAGGCTGTTTCTCCAATTACTTTCCCAAAAAGGTTTTCAGTTGTTGGAACCAAGCAAGAGCTGAACTTGTTTAGTGCCAGGAGACGCCCTGTTGCCTCGAGGGAGAAGCAGGTCCAACTAAAAGGAGGCATCATCTGAGCTTTGCTAGCTCAGTTTCAATGCCAACCTGACCATATTATTTATGGATAGATGAGGATTAAGTTTGGAGCAGAAGACTCTGATTTTTGGATAATCTATAGTATAAATACCATAGTGATAGAAAGCACTCTCATGTTTTCTTTCATCAGCAGAGCATTTGATTGAAGAGGAGAAACGTTTTTCTCCTGCTTTTGATGTGAGTAGTGGAGAACAAAGGTTTCCACTGATGTTTTCCCACTGGTTAGTAGGCTCCAGCTTCCCATGCTGACCCTGTGAGTATTAGTTTGCTGTATTGTTTCGTGCTCTCCCTCCTGTTTACCCAGCTTTTATGGCTGCATCCTCCCCGAGTCTTGGGCAGCCTGTTTCCTGGAGCGAGGGCTATCTTAGTTCCTCATCTGCAGCTAAGGGAGCTTGTAAGGGATTCCTGGGTCCTCATGTGACAGCGGTGACAATATACACACCAGGGACTATGCTTCACGTGGCTGCATTTCCCCGTCAGCTACCTGCTGTCAGCAGTTGTATCCTGCATAAGCATCTTGCTTCAAGAGCCAAAAACCAATAGATTCTTCACAGAGATTCAGGGACCAGAAGAGATCCATGAATCTTCCTCCCGGGACACACAATTTCAGGCAAAATAATAATGTGTCCTGCCACTTACCCGGGAAAAAAGCTCTCGTCAAAGCTGGTTTTGTGCAGCGTCCACAATGCGGCTTGGTTTGGCAGTTCCCTTGGGGTGATGCACTCTTGTGTTGGAGCACAAAAAGGCTGTTCAGCATCTGCCAGTTTTAGAGGCCGGGATTGAGAGGATCTTCCGCTGAGGATTTAATGCTTGACTTTGTCCGTATTTTGCTGCAAGGAGGTAAAATCCCGTGCACGCTCAAGGTTGCTCCCTGCAAATCAACGGGCCAGTTCCCTGGAATAAGTTACTGCTCCCTCGCCACCGGAATCTGCGGTGATAGTAAAATGGGAAGAGGGGAACAGCTAAGAAATTTTTAGGGGAGTCTGTTTTTGACAAGTTAAATTGTGGGCTTTTTCGTATTTCTGACTTGGAGTCTGTTTTTCTCTTATGTAAAAATATTTACATTTTGCCCAAGTTGACATTTCTGAAGGAAAATTTTGATTGAAGTGACATGATGTAGCAGAAAGTTTTCAAACAGCATTATTTTAGTAGACATTTTCCTGCTTCCTGCTAATGAATTCATCACAGAACTTGAGAACCTACCTGGGTTGATTCTGATATGTATGTCGTACTGGTAAACCCTCACTGAAACTCCATGCCTTTTTTACTTTTGAAATAAGACTGGCTTGAATTTATTTCCTATCCTGGAGTGGTTTTACTAAGGGAAGTGAAAAGCAGAAAAAACAAAGCAGTTATAAAATAAGTCGAGAGTTTTCAGCCACAAAAATAAGAGTACTGACAAATAAGAGTCCAGACAGAAAAGTGTTGCTATATGTGAAGAAAGAAGCCTATTTCTTCAGACTTATTTGGAGATAAACTGAGCCCTGTTGTTAATATCCTGTCCATGTTTCCAGGTCTTTGACTCTGAACTCTAGTAGAGAGAAACGAAAGAAGTGGGAAGAATTTAACCCAGAACAAGCAGCTACCGTGGAAAAAAAGGAACATTTTTATATCTAATTATTTTGCAGCTAACAATTAAAAAGGCTGGAAGCTCCATTGCTTTCATCCTCATGAACACTTTTATTAATGGTATTTTAGCCACCATAATGTGGTTGGGTTTTTTCTCAGTGTAATGTATGTTTTACCCTCTTCTATGCAGCTCTCTGCCTCTACACGTCATTAAGAAAGGACGACTCAGGTCAGCAGTTTATTTCTAGATAAAAACACTATCTCAGAAACACTGCAGTGGATCTGTGCCCTGAGGCCTTTAGTCAGTGCTCATTTTAGGCTTTTAGCTCAGGATGTCTTTTCACTTGCTCGTGATGAGCTAGCGTCTGCTCAGGCTAGCTACAAGGCCCAAACTTGTCCACAGACCTAATCTGTTCAATAAAATCTTCCAAAGAAAACACAAATTTGGCACGCTGAACTTGTAGGGCCGAGCTGGGGGGGGAAACGGGGCTCGTCTAAACAATTGTATTTTTATGCAGCCACAAGAATGCTCGCCCAGTGCCTGTGACGTTGCCTTGCCAAACAAACCCCAGCCCTTTGGAGAAGGGAGCAGAAGAGCAGGCTCCTCAGCACGATGCCTGGATCCTGGGTTTATCCTCTTACTGGTACCATTCAGTCGCACAGTTTCTGGGACAGGGAGCAGATATTTCCTCTTTCTCCCTGTTTCTGCCATGGCTGATGCGAAGAGATGAATTAGTTCACATGAATTTCACAATTTGCCCTCTTTTCCTTTGCTCTTTCCACTTACCGACACTGTTTATTTTCGCCTAGTTTTCACCATAGTATAAATATTCCATTAAAGCAAAGGGGCTGGCAGTTTCTGAGAGCAGATTCCAGTCAGATGCTGTGTTTGCTGACAGAGTAGCTGTGCTTGGGGCCAGACCACTGAGAGCAGCTTGCGCCTATGGTTTGTTTTAGGAGGTGGAGGATCATAGGGCATGCAAGTAAATTTGCTGGAATCACCGAATTTGGCAATTTGTTTCACCAACAGCTGCTGCTGGAACCTACAGTCTCTTCCAGACAACCTTTCCTCGCAGGGAAACAGAGGGGAAACTTGCAGACTTTTAACCACTGTCCAAGTTTTGTCTTTCTCGTGTGTGATTTCTCTTCGTGCAATGGATCTGCTGGTTCCAGATCAATCGGAGGGCATCCAAAAGATGGACCCGTCTCCCACCTAAGAAACCTGCTGCTTTTGTGTCTCCGCAGATCCCTGTTGGCACTGAGATTGAAGGGATGAACATCCTCGGGCTGGTGATGTTTGCCCTGGTTCTGGGAGTGGCGCTGAAGAAGCTTGGCCGTGAGGGAGAAGATCTCATTCGCTTCTTTAACTCATTCAACGAAGCAACTATGGTCTTGGTTACTTGGATTATGTGGTAGGTGCTTGAGTGCAGACACAACTGGTGGGACAGTCGTGTCCAGCTTGGGAATCTTGCCCTTTGCCTGCCTGTGCATTTGCCACGTCTCAGCCCTCCTCACAGCAAGAGCAAATGTCGTCGTGTTGTTTATTCCGGGTTTATTCTGAGTTAGTTCCTGGGCTGGCTGGTGTGAGTCGTTGCAGAGTCACCCTGCTGCAGGAGCAGGACTCCCTCCGCCTGGTCCTGTGGATCTTTTAATCTCTGCTCCTGTTCAAAAATCCCTTCCGTTTGCCCGGGTGAAGCAGGAACCATTCTTACTAGCACGGACTTTAGCTGCTTATTTAGGACTTGCTTTTCCAGGGGAACTTCTCTCTTCAGAGAAGAAAGAAGCAGTTCCCCTGCTTTTCCAGGGGAACTTCTTTTTTCCATTTCCTTTCCCTGGTACTAGGAATTTTAGGATACCAGGAAAACAGTCATAAGGCCAGTTACTTAATAAATTAGGTATAACTTAATTATAACTATATAATTGACATTTCTCTGTCCCCTTTCCAAACTATGCACTTTCCTTGATGAAAGTAGGGTTTTTTTCCCCCTTATTTTGCGTTTTCTGCTCTTGCCATTTCCCCTTCCCCATGTGCAGCATAAAGTTTCTAACAAACCACCTCATTTCACACAGGCCCCTCTGTGTTAGTTACTGTCATCAAGGATTGAGAAATTAAAGTCTAAAAGCAGCTTAAGCCGTTTACTCCGGAGTGTAATTCCAGGGCCACGGATACTGATAAGCGGCGCTTCTCGTGCCCAGCCGATCACAGCGTTAGCACTTGGGGCCCGTCAGCTGCTGCATAATCCTTTCTTTGAGGATTATCAGGAGCACGGTGGGCTCCAGCACTTAGTGGCCCTTAGTCCTTCTTCAGGGCTGTCCCTGGGTGCTGTGGCGTGGCTGGCACTGGGCTCAGGGCTCGTGGTCGGCACTCGAACGGAGCAGCTCCGCACGCTCCTTGCGAGAGCAACCCCAAGCAAACGCCGACGTCCTGAGACGCGTGTTCCTGGATAGGGGAGGAAGGAATGCGGCTCCTGGCTTGAGGGAGGCCCTGGAAACTCAATCACTTAATCTTTCTTAGAGAAGTGGCAGAGGTGATTGCTTGCTTTGGCGTGTGCATTAACAGCCTTTAGTGAAGCTGTCTGCCAACGATACGGGCCTGACTTTATCTTTCCTGCTTGGAATGTGTTGGCATGCAGCAGGTCTGCCATTTCAGTGACTGCTGCTGCTCCCGAGCTCTGCAATGTCCTATCTTCAGTACCTTGCTCAGCTCTACTGCTGTGATACTGCTCCTCCTTCTTCCCCACCATCAGCCTCCTCTTCAACAGTGACCTACTTAGCGTTGGGTCTTTGCCCACCCCGATGGACTGAGCTCCACGCCACTGTTGTGTCCTGATGGCTTCTGCCAACATTTCAGCTCCCAATTTTATCCTTTCTGTTGTGTCCTCAGGGTCTCTTGGAGGGCATGGGACAGTGGGAGGTTTCTCAGCCTGGCAACTTGCCTTCCACCAAGTGAGAGGGTAGGAAGAGCCTCGCAAATTCACATAACATGAGTGTGTGGTGAAGAAAGCACTGCCCTTCAGCAGGAGCAGCACATTCTTTGGAAAAATGTAATCTGTGGCAAAGAAAGCGGCGTGTTTTTCATGGCTTGGTTTTTGTGCTTAATGACTGACCATAATTCTTTACGCAGGTATGTTCCTATTGGCATCATGTTCCTCGTTGGGAGCAAGATTGTGGAGATGGAAGATGTTGTGCTTCTGGTGACCAGTCTGGGAAAATACATCTTTGCCTCTATTCTGGGCCACTTCATCCATGGAGGGATCATTCTACCCCTTATTTATTTTGCAACCACACGCCAAAATCCTTACCGCTTTCTCTTAGGACTTGTCACACCACTTACCACTGCTTTTGCCACTTGCTCCAGGTGAGCTTCTTTTGGGAATACAGCCTCGTTGTCTTCCTGATTGCATCCTAACACCACACTGCGATGGGTTTTAGGTCTGGGATTAGATTAAGATTCTGAGCTGGAATTTTTTCATGCAGAGGGTGAAAGTGTTTGCCTTTAAGATCCTGCTGGTTGTCCCTTCAGCTTTAAGTAACAAGTGAAGGTCAGTAGTGAGGGACTTTGTCTGGAGTTTTTTTTTTTTCTCCTAGTTCAGAGGGATCTGGAACAAATTTAGACTGATTTTGCAGGAGCAAAGCAGATCACCTAGTGTAAAATGACATAAATGATTTCAATGGATCTGGCCTGATCAGCTCTTATTTCTCATAACCAAGGACTTCCAAGCTATCGGACATGTCATTTACGCTTTTCCTAAGGGGCAAGTTTCTTATCAGTGATCACAGTTTATAAAGTCCTTTCAGGCCCTCTCCAAAAGCGTAGCTACGTGACTGTAACAGGAGCTGAATTAAACACATAGTAGTAGAGGGATTTTGAATAAATTCATATGATTTTATAATGCAAAAAATAAATCCAGCAATCATTTTGGATTTGTCTATCGAAACAACAAGAGATTGGTGTTGCAGTGGCTGTGTGCATGCTTGTATTTAGTGTAGTGTTTTTATGTTTTGATGCTCCATCATTTCCAAAGCCCTGCTACGCCGTATACAGAGCTAAGTCATGAGTTCTTGCCCCTGGGAGATTAGAGTCCTTATCAGCTATTTCTGGGCATAAGCTGATTATTAATAAACCACTGCCCAAGATGGACAATACCAACAAGGCTGGACAGCAAGGAGCTGCAGAGTGGCATCGTGTTCATGATAATCTTGCCTGGGATTTGATGCTGATGGGAGTCAGAAACAAACACGGTGGCCACAGGACGGTGACTTTCCATTCAGGGCACCCCGATGCTTTGTGACTGATTTTTCCCTCTTCTCTGCTTCTAGCTCAGCCACTCTCCCATCGATGATCAAGTGTATTGAGGAAAACAATGGAGTTGACAAGAGGATCAGCAGGTTTATCCTTCCTATTGGGGCCACGGTGAACATGGATGGAGCTGCAATTTTTCAGTGCATGGCAACCGTGTTTATTGCTCAGCTGAACAATGTTGACCTCAATGCTGGGCAGATCTTCACCATTCTGTAAGTCACAACCACATCGCTCTGGACCCCAGACATGTTAAAGCCTGTGGTCTTTCTGCTAATAGCTAGCAGTTTGCATTCCACATCTCTGACCTAAAGCTTGCAAGCTGCTATGAAGCATAATTACAGGGTGATTAAGGCATGGAGTCTTTTAAGCTTTATAAGATTTGCCAGAATCTTGATTTAATAAAAGGTGGAACCTGGGAGGGGTAACTGATTTACGAACAGGCCTTGAGCTGTTTAAAACTTTTCCTCCCATGGAATTCCTCTCCCTCCTTAAGGACCTCTCTTCTCTTGCCACCGAGCTGGGGAATTGTGGCCTGCTGCTCTGCCCAGAAAACTGCCCTGACTTCCCTTCTGGATATCTTAGAAAATACGTCTGCTGGCTCCCCAGCTCCTTATGGATCAATTCCATGCTCCTGCTTAACTCACACAGTTCTTAACTTCTACCTCTCCAATTTTGTATCACTAATTCCCCGTTATCCCCCTCTTAGTTGTCACACTTCGCCCCGTCACCCCCCCCACCATCCTGCATTGGCAGGAAGGGATTTGCTCGGGAAGCAGGAGCTCTGCATGTCCCCCGCACTGCACAGTTTGCTGAGGATCCCCAGGGTGGAGAAAAGCGGGTTGCAGGTGTAGGAGGGAGCTCCATGCCCAGTGCTAACGGGGTTCCCCCCTTGCCCTGCAGCGTGACAGCCACCGCGTCCAGCGTGGGCGCCGCGGGCATCCCGGCCGGCGGCGTCCTCACCATCGCCATCATCCTGGAGGCGATTGGACTTCCCACCAACGACCTCTCCTTGATCCTAGCGGTGGACTGGATCGTGTAAGTACCCTCGGCCGCATGTACCTGCTGCTGGGTGCCGTATTCAGCGCTCAGCCTGCTGCAGCGTAGCCGGAGGAGCGGCATGGAATGAGAACCTGCAAGGTGTGGCTGCCTGCAGGAAGGGAAGTTCGTGGCAGCTGATAGAGGACAATGGAGAGGGAGGTTCTTTTTTTCAATCAAAGGCGTTTGCATGCTAAAATACCACTCTGTTTGCATGCTAAAATACCTCTCTTGTTCTTCTACCCAACCCTTATTGAAACAGGTTTACCCTGGCTTCAGTTGCCGGCGTAAGAATAAATAAAAGTTTGTGCAGGAAGGTTAGAAAACTAGATGGATGCTAGGGGAGAGGGAAGGGAAAGGAAAAAGAGCCTGAATAGTTAGGGAAAGCTTTCTGGGAGCCAGAGCTGTGAAGCCATCTCCAAAAGCTGCTGGTTGCTATTGTCTGAACAACAAAAGCCAGAGCAGGGAGCATCGGAGCGAAGTGCCCTCCGTGGGGACACAGAGGGATGCAGCAATTGTCCCGCTGCGGGCAACGCAGCCAGAACTGCTACTTGGAGCCACAGGCGGGCGCAAACACCTTCCCTTGCCCTCCTCTGGGAAAGGGCTGCGAGGTCAGAGCTTTGCCCAGTTTCTTCTCTCACCAGTAACCATTTCCCTTCTTGGGGCAGGAGGTATTACCCCTTGCCCAGTTTGGTCTGCAAGAATTTGTCCCATCACTCGGCTTGGTTATGTCCTTGTTTAAGCCTAAATTTAGGTTCTGTACCAGCTCCTAGGAACCCAGGAAAGGGTGCCCAGGGTGCCAAACCCAGGAAAGGGTTAGAAAAATTGTTTTAGGTATTGGGAACCCATCCCCAAGTGTAAATGCGACATGCAGGCGATTTCTTACTGCTGAAATGAGCTCTGTGCAGTGGTTTTGTTGGCTCTTCCTCTCAAACGAGCCTGTTTGTGTCTGCTCTTCTTTAAATACTAGAAAATCAAACTGGGAGGACTTCTTTGAGCACTTATGAGTTACAGCACAGCTGAGTGTTTAGCCTCTTTCTGCTCTCGAATCGTAACACCTCATTTCAGTGATGGAGAAAGCCTAACTTTAACTGCTGCACTTCAAACACGAGTGCAGTAAACATGAGCTGATAGCTTAAAGACAACATCTGCTTTCAAGACAGCTGGTTGGAGGTGAGTGGTGGCCTGGAAGCACTAGTCAGTCAGGATCAAGAGACCTGATCTCAACTGAGCGCCACACGCCTGTTCTTGACAACTGGCAGGTTTCTGGGCAGCTCCTGGTTTAGGTTTTTCATAATCCCTCTGAATTGCTCTTTGGAAGGAACAGGGTTGCTCTACAGATGGACTAGTCACACAGAAGGTGTGGGAATTAGGATGTCTAAGGGCAAACTTGAATTTCCACAACTGCAGGATGACAGTAGTAGCTGTGAACCACTTGACAGGAATGGTGGAGCCCACCTTAAACCAGCTCTTGTGCATATTTGTGATGATATTGGTATGGAAAATCATAATGAGAACAGCACGTCCCTTCTCTAACTCTACTGATGCTGTTGAACAAACAGTGGGGGGGAATTTTGCTCCTCATACTGTGTTTTAATTCTCTTAAATTAAAAGGCTGCTCTCCTGTTATCATTTTTTAATCCTAACCAGGGACCGAACCACCACAGTTGTGAATGTGGAAGGAGACGCCCTCGGAGCAGGTATCCTCCATTACCTGAACGAGAAGGACAAGAAAGAAAAAGAGCAGGAGTTAAAGGAAGTCAACGTGGAAGCCGTTCCCAACAGCAAGTCGGAGGGGGAGACGTCGCCGTTGGTAACTCACAAAAACCAAGTCCCCAGCACGAGCAGCACGGCGGACCCCGAGTCCAAGGAGTCGGTGTTGTGAGCCGGAGGCGCCCGTCGGCACGCGTCCGAGAGGGGACATGTTAACATTAACACACCTCGACGGCTGCGGTGCCACCAAGGGCTGGTGGCCCTTGGCAGCCTCCTCTTCCAGTCTGTTTTGGGACACGCTGGTCTGGGGAGGGCAGAGGGTGCTGAGAAAACACTTGCTTTATAATAATATTTTGGAAGTTCATAGGTACACATATACATATGTGCTGCACGGATGCACATGTATATATGTATGCCAACGCAATGCCATGGAGACTTTGGGTTTAGCAAGAGTTAAACCTGTTCCTCAAGGTCTGTGTGGATAGGAGATGGGGAAGTAGTCTAACCCAGTAAGTGCTGATCGTAGAGGAAAATTAATAGGCTTTGTGTGCTGCTGCTTGGAGGGAAATATGGTCTAGAGACTCCAAAGCAGGGGGAAATGTTGCTTAGATTTAGTTTCTTGCCTGCAAACACTCGCTGGCAGCTACAGAAACAATATGAAGCAACATTTTCCCCCTACTTCCTTTCCTCTCCTGTTCTCATGTACCATAAAACCAGCAAATGTATGCTGATAATTAGGTTTTTTTTTTTTTTTTTAGTTTAACTCTTGGATTAGTAGTTTATGGGGATCTGATCCTTGCTTCGTTCCCCTAGTTCATTGCAGCTCATGGTGGTTTTCCTGCCTTTTGGTGAGTTACTCCCAAATTTTAGGACCAGACAAGATCTCAGTGACAATCAAAGACCATTTTTTCCTCCACTCTAATCAAGCAATTTAGCAAAAAAAAAAAAAAAAGATTTAGAGGAAACACAAATTTATTATTGTTAAAGTTGCCCCCTCTTGGGCCAACCTGGATCCTGGATCCAGCCCAGATCTGTCTGAAGGAGATTTGCCTGTGACAGCATCAAGAACCCCAGTCAGTTCCCGTCATGGAAACACACATGTTCTTTGCTAGCACACCTTGTCCGGTCCGTGTTTATTTACCGTGAGTTAAATAACTCAGTCCAAACAAATTAAGTCATATCCCTTTCCCAGCACGCTTGAACTGGGGAGGAAAAAAATCCCTAGACACAACCTGGAGGGACTGATAACAGGAGAAGAAAGGTGGGTCTCTGACCCCCTGTAGTGGTCCCTGGGCGTTGGGACAGCTGTATCCCTGCTCCCATTAGGAGTTTGCTCCTGCTTTAAGTGTTGTCCTTCTATCAGTAGGTCCCGTTTAGGAATTTGGGTGGTGCTGGGCCAGGGTAGTGCTCAGTGGCAGATGGCTCTTGCTCCAGGCTGACACAAATACTCCTGGATTCTGACTCCACCTTTTTTTTTTTTTTTTTTTTTAAATTATTTTTAAAATAAAACATTACATACATCCTGAATTTGCACCCTAAACCTGATCCCATGAGGCAAGCAGATAGTTACAAAACGAGTGCTGTGCAAGTGCAAAGGTTTGCCCGGGCTTGGAACTCTTTTTCCCTTGGCTGGTTTTAGCAAGGTGACTGCATATGGTCAGTCTGCCCACTGCTAACTGAGCGATATATATTTAAACTTAGCTTTGATAAAAAGCAATGACAAGTCTCCCCTTTTCTTTTCTCCTCTCTTACTTCAGAGGAATCTATCCTGGAAAGACGTCCAGTTGATGCTTATGCTCATGGCCCTAGGAAGAGGCAGCTCGAGGTTTCATAGCAGCAGCAGTCTTCATTTGCAAAGCATCTTCCCTGGTAGCAGAACCATTTCTTTTTTGGTAAAGGAAGAATTTTGCAAAAAAAAAAAAGACACTCAGAACGAGATGTAGCCACCTCTGAGGGAAAACCGCCCAACAAGGTAGGAAAGGATTAGTCAGCTCCCTGCAGAACTGCGGGTGGAGTTTCCTTTTAACCAGTTTGTTTATGTCCATATCCACAAAATGTGGACATTCCTTGGCTCATCTTAAAAATCTAGGGACATTCGGTATTTATTTTGGCATTTTCCCACAGATCACGACCCACTGCAACCTTGCATTTCCTCCCGTTAGAATCGTCCCCTCGTCCCAACTCAGGAAACCAGGAGCACGCTTTGTAGCTGGTCATAAATGTCAACAAATAGGAGATGTTTTGAGGAAAAACAACCACTTTGATGTCTGAAGAAGCGGGTCTCAGCGGGACCCTTTTGTTTCTTTAAGCAGACATAACCATTCCGCGGTGCCCGAGGCGGCTGAGAACGGCTGCTTTTCCCGGGGGCTGTTTGGTCCCCGTGTTTTGGCTCCCAGCGGGCGCCCGGCCCTTCGCTCCAGGCAGCGGGAGCACCGGAATGACACTTCCCACGAGGAATCCCAGCGGGGTTTCGGAGTGGAACATTTCCCCATTTGAGCTTTTTTGCCCCCAGAAGGGCATTACTTGCAGGTAAAAGCTCTCGCCTCCCCCCCAGCCTGGGGTTGCCCCGTTGTTTTGTGTTCCCTGTGGTGCTGCAGTTTGTGCATCATCCCTCTTGGCTATGAAGCTTCCTGACAGCACATTCCAGGGAATGGCAGAGTGAAACCGATACCCTCGGAGCTTTTTTTTAGCATTATTTTCCAGTAGCAATGCGAAAGCATAGGGCCTTGCTGGAAAATGCTTCTCCCAGCTGCCTCCCATGGGTTGCCATGCGTTGCACCACTGCGAATGTCAAGGTAGTTTTAAGACGTTGTCCCAAGTCGAGCTTGTTCCAGTGGGCAGATTCAGAGAGGTCACCACATTTCTGTAGCTTGAGTTTAGCCAAGGAAATCTAACACTCCTTCTCCCATAGGTGCTGTAGGGCTTTTATGGACCATGAGTATCCAGGACCACTCTTCTTAATTGACAAGAAACCTGCATTTTCACAATACCTCTGTTGTAGGCGTATAATGGTGCCAGGTTTACTCGTAGCAAGAGGTACTGAGAAGCTTTCATGGAAGCAGGGTAATTATTGCTAGTCAGAATTTGTCTTTTTTGTGTCATCTGTGTCACAGGATGCATTTCTTGTTATCCCCTGATGTTACTGTCCTTAAGAAGGTCATGCCACACCGCGGGCTCCATGGACTCTCCATCTGGCTTGTGCTCCTTGGTTTTGTTTTAAAGTACAAATGTGCAACGTCACATATTACACTCCCATGAACTCTAAAGTGTTGGTACGTTCTGACAGCCATCGCAGTGCGGGTCCCCACGATAGCCCAGTGAAACTGGGAGGAGGTTTGTGAGCCCCTTCAAGCGGTGGAGGTCTGCAGGTAAGGCGGCTGCGAGTGAGCTCCAAAGGCTGTGGAAGGACGTGCGTTTTTCCCACTCTGCTGCCCAGATGCAGCTCGTGACCTGCATCAAGCTCATGAACCTGCTGCCACGTGGTCCTTCCAGCAGCCTTTCCTTGGCTGGGTGTGCGTTTGGCTTCTCCCAGCTTGCCTCCAAAACGGAAACCTCTTCCGTCAGTCGCCTTTTCTTTGAGGAGGAAGTGAATTCCATCTCGGAAATAACATTTTTCGGTTGGATTTTAGTCTTTGGAAGGGTGAAATCCTCTTCCTTCCGGGGTTCTCCCTAAGGGATCCACATCCCGTGGGGGCACTGGGCTGCCATAGCCTTCCCTGCTTCCTTTCAGTTCCTCTTTCAGGTTTCTTAGGGGATTGTATCTTGGGTCCAGTTCACACTAATGGTGTGAGTCACTTGGGTGAATTCACCCTCTTTCTTTCTCTTTTTAAGGGATGTTTTTCATATGTAATCTTGGATGTGGAATAATGCAGGGAAGCTCCAGTCACACCCTTTCATAGGCAGAACAGGTACTGGTGGCCTCTCCATCCTCTGTGCAGACTTTTGCTGCTCTGAAATGTGTCTTACGGGGCCATCGTGGAGGTGTCTCTGCTGCACAGGTGAAAGGGGACGGAAAAGGAGCAGCGGATCCTACTGCTATTATCCGGAACGGGAGAATACGGATCCGGAGCCATCCTGAGGTCACGGAAAGCTCTCCTGCGGAAAGCAGGCTGCAAAGAGCCTGTGCCCTGTCTTGTACTCTGCTTGTTTTGGGGGGCACGGGAATGCAGGAGAGGAGGGAGGGTAAGTCCTGCTCGGAGCCAGGAATGGACGTGATCCATACGGCCATTCTCCCATGCGTGTGTTTTACAGCAAGAGAAATGAAAACTGAGACTGCTGTTGGAGGGAGAGCTTCCTCCTTCGTGTCCCCAAGCCACAGGCCGTGGTGTCTTTGCAGGCTCCATCCTCTAGGGCTTGTTTAAGGTACAAAAACACAGCTTTTTTTTTTGGTGAAAACCAGGTGTGTTGGTTACACTGCTGCTTTGGGCTCTTCAGGCCTGTGGGCTGGATCCTCGCTCCCCATCCCCGGCTGGCGCGGCACATTCCTGCGGGAAAACAGCCTCCCGCAGGGATCCATCCTCCTTTCCTGAGCCTCCCCCAAGCAGCGGCCTCAGGTGGGAAGTCAGAAACCGATGGGGAAACGTGGCATTTTCACAGCCCACTCCCTCAGCGAGGGGACGGAGTGACGTGGAGTCACCGGAGAGCCCAGGACAGACCTCATGCATCCTGCAGCCAAGGCCATCATTAGCTAATGTCCCCTGCCAACAAACACAGTGCCTGGGGTAATGCGAATGTACTTGGGTTTTGGTACCACGCTCTTAGTGGTATAGTGGGACAGGGAGCATTTTACTGCTTAGGCATGAGACAGACTCAGCACTGCATTTTTAGAGGGCAGGGAAGAGGAGAAGCGTTGAAGTAGGAGAGTTACTTCCCTTTTACAGTGGATTTTCTTACTAGAGAAGCTTGAAAGCAAAAATCTCTTCTTTTTTTGCTGAAGGTCCCAGTCTGCCTCGTGTCAGCAGCAATGCAGTGCCAATGAGGAAATGAGTTTGCAGAAGCAACGCGAAGCAAACAGTGAGTTTTTAAAGCTCACAGAGACCAGGAACTCAGTGTTAGATAATTCCCACAGTATTTTTGGCCTGTTTCTCCTGATAACCACGCTGAGCAAACAACGTGCTGCTTTGCAAGCCTGTGTTTGGAGGCTGACCTCAGCCTCAACGGAGGCTGAACTGCCTATGGCACCTAGGTACAACTTAACTGCTGGTAAATTCCTGACACAAAGGAGTTAGCAAGGGGAATCGCAGGAGGCTTTTTGCAAGGGAATTGTCTGCACATTCCTGAATGTCTTGGAATACGTTCGCATTGAAAAGCTTGTCTCAGCTGTAAAAATACCCCCAATATTAACAGGGAGGTATGGCAGCTTTTTAAGAAGTGGAAAGATTGGCACAAAATGGTTGGGCTGAGTGAGGCCTTCACTGATAAGCAGTAGCACAACTGCGAGATCTTTCAGAGGCCGATGGATTTGTCATGGAGATAACATCCCCTGACCACGTGGAGCTGCTGGGGGCCTTTTTTAGGAAGCCGATGCTCCTAAAAATTGCTAGCAATGCAGCAGTAAAGCATCTTTGAAGGCTGTGCTGGACTTGTTGTGTTGCTCTCCGGGTTACCTTGTGCAGGGTCATGCACAAAGCATGGGCTGTGCTGCGTGGAGACCACGGGCAGTGGTGAAACCAGCTGCGGGCACCTCTGTGCCTGGGAGATGGTCCTCTTTGCACCACGCTTTGCATTTGCATTTGCATCCTGTGCTGCCAGCTGAGCGTGACTCACCCCCTCCTTGGGAGGACCAAGTTTAGATGAACCCTCTGTGTTTTGGTTAAGCCGCTAGATTGAGGGCCAGGAGGAGCAGCGCCGAGGCGCGAGAAGCCTCCTTGTGCAGCGGAGCTGGGAAACCTGCCTTACTGCTCTTACAGGTGCCTTGTCCTGGTGCCTTCGGGCCACGCTCTGCTGCCTGGCCTTTGAATACAGCTCTGCAGCCAAGGGAGAGACTCGGGGGCAGAAGGGGGGTGTCCTGGCCAAGACCAGAGCCCGATCCATGGGGCAGGGAAGCGAGCGTCTGCTCTTTATCCTACAGCCCCTGTTAGCTGCTCTCCCTCCGGCGTGGGGACACGAGCGCGCACTGTTCCTTCCCTGTAAACACACATTGCTGTCATTAGCAGGGAGGATTAATTAATCGAATGACACCCAGGTGAGCTTTGAAGTTCCCTCCCACCCGATTCAGCGTTGCTGGTGTGTAGGTACCTGCTTGTAGATAAACCCGAGGGCCGAGCGCACGCGGAGCCGCCGCCGTGCGCCGCGGGTATCGCGCTCTGCTCGGCCTCTGTAGCCCGTCCTGGGGCAAAGCTGCAGGTTTTGGCCTCTTTATTATCTCCCGAGAGCAGACGTGTGTGTGCACAGGCGAGGAGGGACCCGTGGCTGTGCCCGGGGCGTGTGTCCCGGCGTGGACGGCTCCGATCGGCAAAACCGGCCCCACGCGGCTCCGGGAGCGGACCAGACGTGTGGCGTTAGCAGAGCAGCAAATCCCGTTTTCGTCCTTTCTTTTGCCACTTCTGTCATGGAAATGTGTATCTGTCTCTGTAGCTTAATCTGAAATAAAGATCAGCCCAAACGGAATTCTTGTTTCCCTCTTTCTTTGGTGAAAACCTGCAAGTTTAGCTAGGCCAGGGCTCATCCGGATGGCTGGACAGGCTCTGCTGGTCCCAGGTTTCAGACCCTGCGCTGATACCATCACCCAGGCAAACACTCCGTGACACCTTTGGGAATGTCCCTCGACGGGAGCAAGGTGGGATCTGGGTCCCCCTTGCCAGAACGGGCCCTTTGCACCGGTTACCTGCCTCTTGCTGCACTAATCCCATCCCTGCAAAGCAGCCCTGTGTTTCTCCAGGCCTTACATACGGGCAGCCAGGCTTTACCCAAAGCTGGCCAGGGGGGTTGCACTTGCCACACATAATGTCTCTGCAGGGCAGTTTTTATACTGAAATGCACAACACAATGTCACAAATCCTGGAAAAAAAATCTACTATCTATGTGTATTTGGTACTTTAAAGCATTATGTTCTAGTCCCAGAACTAATAAACCCGGGTGCACAAGATCCAAGAATGCAAGCACGAGAATAAAGAAGATAAATCTGTAACTATTCTTCTTCCTTCACCATAGGGATGCTAGCATTGCTTCTGCACGGATAGGTGGTGAAAGTATTTGCTCCGTGCTTGCACAGAAGTATTCTTTGAAGGACCTCATCACCTGTGACTTAAAAATTCTAACTGCTGCTGTGTCTTGGTATGTGAGTTTTAGGAAGCTACAAATATGTTTTCCAAATGCTAGTCTCATCCCAAGGTTGTGTCTTGGTCTTATCTGGAGGAACTCCAGACGGAGAAGGGGTCCTGCATCTCCATCTCCATCTGTTGGAGTGTCACCAACTTTGGATAACGAGACCATTGCTGCCTAAAACGAGCAGGTTTCCCAATTTTTTTGAGGTATGTGGTGAATACATTGAATGTCACATCCATTCCATAGTGCCTCACCCTTTGAAGCTTCATGACACCTGTGGAAATTGTGGGAAAAGCCCGTTGTCCTTAATGAGAAACAAGTCAATGCTGAATCGAGCCCAACCAAACTAGATGCAGCTTCTCAGGAGACTTTGAATCAAATTTAAAAGTTGGGAAAAGTTCTAATTAAGATTCATTGACACCTTCCGACCTGGCCATAGACTTTCCAATCTCCAAATCTGATCCTTACGTAAGAGGAGGAAGGTCTTTCCGCCTTTTCCTTGTAAAAAAGCTCTAGTTATGGGTTAAAAAGGCAGATTGCCCATATTGGCCAGAGTTTAAAAGATGTTCCCTGCTAACCCTAAATGTTCCCTACTGAAAGTTACAGCAAAACCTCACATTTAAAAAGTAAAGTTGATGGCCAGCTGTCCCCCTTTGGTTTCACAGGGGCACCTCATCTCATCAAAGAAGAAGAAATGTGGAGATTTGGGGCGTCCTTCCACTTCATCCTGAGCTGTGCCACAACCTGCAGCTCCCTGGGTGGTTTCCAATGGACCACAGCGCTGGCTTGGCCTGAATGGAGGTAGGAAGATGTTTTGGGGGGGAATAAGGAAAACTGGGAGGCAGACAGCTGCCCCAGTGCTTGTTGGCCGCGCTGTCGGTGGAGTGATGGGCACATCGTGTGGCCAGAAAGCAGAAATGCAGCTTGTGCACGTTGGCTTCTTATGCTGGATCCTTTTGTCCCATCCAGCTGAGCAGGAAGGTGGGAAAAGAGCGGGATTGCCCAGGTGCTGGCCTGGCACTAAAATAGTTACCCCTCTCTTTTGTTGCTCCATTCCTCATTTGTCCTGCTTTTGGGGTTTTATTTATCAGCTGCTTTGGGAGCCCCAAAGTCATATTTTCCACTTCTTCTCCAGAATGAGGAAGAAAATCAGAGGAAAAGGTTCTTTTTTTTTAAAGGTAAGACTTTGTGGCAAGATATTGTGGCAAATCGGAAGCTCAGCAGGTGCCACGTGTCCCGCGCTGTGGAAAAGGCAGGTATTGCACCAGGATATGCCAACAGGTTTAGGTTTAGGTGCCAAACTTCACACAGATGTGGCCTAAAGAGAGGGGAGCAAGGGGAATGGTCGAGATGTGGGAGAAAAGGCTGGGTTTTTCTAAGAGAGAAGGTCATTTTCCTACAGAGGAGAGGGCTCAGGACAATGTATTGGTGTATTTAGAGGCCCATAAAAGCTGCTACAAAGCCCAGAGCAGACGGTAAAGTGACTAGAAAGGATGGGCTTCAATAACAGCAAGGAAAATCAAGCTTAAAGCTAGTACTATAACAGCAGTGCTGCCTGGTGGGAACACAGCGCCTTGCTCCATGGATTTAACCTCTTGCAGAGAGCACGTTCTGGCATTCCGCAGCCTTTTTCCAGGCTTTTGCAAAGGAATCCTAGAAATATGAATCAGCAGAAAGTGTAACCTTGCACTGTGCCCAAATAGGATGTCCTAAGGTTGGACTCGATGATCTCTAGAGGTCCCTTCCAACCTTGAATATTCTGTGATTCTGTGTCCCTGCGGGATTCCTGGTGCTAATGTCAAGGTTAAAAAGTGCCTAAGGAACAAGGAATTTGCTTGGCATGCAAAAAAAAAAAAAGTGTTTTTTGGATCAGCGCTGGTGCAGTTTTATGCAGGGGGAGGAATAAACAGGTCTGGCACAAGAGCTGCAGCTGCTGCAGGCTTGTCCGTCCCACACATGGATGCTGTTAGGCTGGAATTTGATGCTGAAGGTGGTGCGGAGGCTACGCGGGAGCGTATGGTGTGTGCGAGGCCTCGGCTTTCCCTGTATTTGCCTTCCTGGCGCGCGGCGGGAGAGCTCAGGGAGGAAGAAGGGAGCCGCGAGGGGAAGGTGGAAACGCCAGCGGCATCCGGAGAGCAGCGAGTTGTTGCTGAGAGGCTCAGCAGAACGCCAGGCCCAACCAGAAACCTGCGTGTTCCCACAAAAACCTGCGTGTTCCCACAAAAACCTGCGTGTTCCCAACAAAAACCTGCGTGTTCCCACAAAAACCTGCGTGTTCCCAACAAAAACCTGCATGTTCCCACCAAGGGAGCGGAGATTTTCGAAGAAAACGGAGTCTTGCCAGGATAATGTTGCAGATTAATGTGCTTTTTCACCTGACGTACTGGCTACCATCATTTCCCATATACTAGAAGGGGACCATTTTGCAAACTGAACATAAGCAAGTGTTATTTCGTGTTGTAGATTTGGGGGTTATTGTTAAAGTACTGCCATATACAGATTGCATTAAATATTTTTTCTTTTTCTTTTTCTTTTTCTTTTTCTTTTTCTTTTTCTTTTTCTTTTTCTTTTTTCTCTTTCTTTTTTCTTTTTCTTTTTTCTTTTTTTTTCTTTTTCTTTTTTCTTTTTCTTCTTTTTCTTTTGCTTTTTTCTTTTTCTT
>JAVCKT010008616.1:6712-21318 GCA_032273925.1 Rhynchotus rufescens | reverse complement strand
CCAGGAGCAGCTGCCCGGCCCGTGGTGTCCGGCCTCAGCCCGTCTCGGGGTTTGTCCCTCGGCATGTCAATCCCGGTGCCTTTCCCCAGCCCTTTCCTGCAGCCCGCGCCGGTTCCTGTGTTTGTCCTCCCTCCGCCCGCATCCCACGGCTTCCTCCCCAGCCTGCTCCCGGCTCCACGGCCGCTTCCCCGCGTTGCCCTCAGCCTCTCCCATGGCGGGGTTGGCGTCGGTCCAGGCCGGGAGGCAGGCGGCCCGCGCGCCCCCGGCGCCTGCCCCGCGCTCCCAGGTAAGAGCACCGGGATCCGGGGACCCCCCGGCACCCCAAGGGTTTGCAGGGTGCTGGGCACTAATTGGTGAGGAGCCATGGAGAGGAACAAGGGAGAGCCTGGCGAGCTGGGAGGAGGTGGGACCCGGTGAGGAAGGTGCCGGGGAAGCAGGGAGCGCTGCCCGATCCAACGGCGGCGGCGCCGCGAAGGCAGAACATCGGGAATGAACCTCAGGGGGCAGCCGGAGCGACGGTGCGTCCGGTCGGGAGAACATCAGGTCTCCTTATAAATTATATAATTATAATCTCTTATAATTATAAATTATAAGAGCGTTTACTGTGTACTCCCTGATGCCGGGGTAGCAGACAATATTTAATATTTCAGTGGCTCATCACTTTTTGACTAATTTGTATAGATTTTTTGACAGAGATGGCAATAGGCGTCTGCCTAGCACGAATGATAACGTCTCAAACATCTATTCCAAAGCAGAGAGTCCTCAAAAAAAGGGTCATAGGGATTATTTTTAGCATTGACAAAAAAAAAAAAAAAGTGTAAATTCTCATTAATCTTGATCTCAGTGTCAACCTGTGACTGAAAAATTTCAGGAAAATTCAACACTGAGCAGGGTATATTTTCAACCAAATGTAAGATTTGGCAGCTGAAAATAGATTTTTTTTTTAAGAAAAAGATTTTTTAAAGAAAAAGAAAAATCTGGTAACTTAATGATTAACAGCTGTATAGTGATAAAAATGTATGTTCCAGATAGTTAATGTTGATTAATTGCTGGATCAAGTCTTGTGATCTAAAACATTGCTTTGAAACAGCTTCCAAAGAATCAATGGATGTTTAATTCTAAAAGGAGAGCAACATTTCAGACAGGAATGTTAGCAGTTGTCCTAAAAGCAAAATATTAGTACAACTATTTTAAATTTCCATTATGTCATTTAATTTTATTTTCTATAGTCCTTTTATCATTTTTTTTTCTTGAAAACAACCTGTGCACATTGGAGATTAAAAAGCTATGCAAATACTCAATTTGCTCTTCTCTGTTCAGAGTACTTTGATGCTCAGTTATACCTTTTATAGCATAAGTAATTTGGTTTGCTGTTAAAAATACATATAATCTACAATGAGCCATGTAGCTGACTGAGAAAAGCACTTGAAACTAAATGGTTTCCTACTCAGGGCTCTTTCTCAGTTACAATGGTTGGGCCCATGCAGACATAACTCTGTGCCCTCCTCACACCTTTGCTGTTCAGTGCTGTTATTTTCTCTGGGTCTCGCTTACAAGGAGGATCTGAAAGGATGGAAGAGAGCTGCAATTAAAACATTAATTTGTTTTCAAGTAGTGGGAAGGTTCTGCACCACCTATAGACAGCAGGTAACTATACAAAAATAACACAGTTTTGAGACCATGAAATCCTGGCAGTTTGGATTAATTTCAGTATTAATATCTACATAGCATTACCTTTGAAACAAGTAATGATAAAATTGAAGCAACATTTCTATTGTACTTGCAATTTTAGCATAAACCGCAACTAAAATATCTGTCCTTTCTGCTGTAGCTTCCCGGTGCTCACAGCTCAAAATGTTATTTTCCTGTCTGCAACATTGGAACCTTTCTGTCTATTTCTGTAATGTAGACACACTATTTCAAGGTTGCACACTGCAATTCATTTTGAAACTCTGAGCAGAGGAACTGTAAAATGTATAAAATAGGAAATAACACCAGGAATGTCATACTGATTCATTTTCGGGTTACATTTGGTAAGAACCTGCATTTTTGTTAGCAATTTTGCAGAGCAGCTCTTCAAGCGGAGCGATGGTTTTGACCCAACATGACCAGTTTTACTGGTATCTGCTTGGTCCTGTTTATGCAGGCCTTAGTTACCCAGCATGAAGCACACGTTGCTGTCGGCCTGCACAGCAATATGCCATAAGTGCACTCTGGGGAGCATTTTTCTGCCTTATTTTTTCTCCTGTGATGGTCATCTTGGTTGGTGGAG
Source organism: Rhynchotus rufescens (assembly GCA_032273925.1). Lineage (NCBI taxonomy): Eukaryota > Metazoa > Chordata > Aves > Tinamiformes > Tinamidae > Rhynchotus > Rhynchotus rufescens. The sequence continues at coordinate 19,046 of JAVCKT010008616.1, read as the reverse complement.
GTTGCTGGGATCTGTGGGGATTATCTTGGCAGTACTTGATCCCATCTGCTCATCTCACAGTTAACAGGCAAAGGGAGAGTCTCTCTACTTCTCGCTGAAGTAAAGAGACTGAAACTCTGTTTACTGTGGATATGCCACTAACTTCTTTTCATAGGGAGCAGCTGAAATAAGGTAGGATCACTTCAGATCGATAAATACTTAATATTTGGTGCTATCTGTGCAGTAGAGAGAGGCGGTACCCAAGCAATTTGATTTACTGTGCGTTGCTTTTTCTGCTGCTTCCATTGCAGATAACTTGTCCAGAGACTATTTCAGTATTTTACCCAATTACTACTTAATGAAGAATTTATAAGAGTCCTTGGTATAGGGATGAGCATCCAGCTCTTTCTTCTCTCCAGAGGGAGCCTGCTTGCCCTGGTGCAGCGTGCTCTGCTCTCTCCCTCTTTCCCATCACTTCCCACCAAGACATCTTGAATCCCCTGCTAATCCAGGGGATTCACTTTAGCAAGAGGTCCTCCCAGAACAGTCTCCAGGTTGGTTGCCATGAGGTGAAGGTCTGAGACCAGGTTTTATACTTCCTGACACCCTAAGGAGAAGGCAAACGGTTTCTTCTTTACAGTTCAAAGGAAGACAGTAGCCTTTGCTGGGCTGTGAGGTGGACAAGGGATCAATTCCAGGAGAAGGTTTGGGGGGATGTTGTGTCCAAAAGAATGAGATACTGGATCATCCTGAGTCATCGCGCTTTTCTGACAACTCAGTTCCTGCCAAAAATGCAATTTTGCATCCTTTGACCTTTAGACATGTAACTGAATGGTTACTAATAGCACAGTTCAATATTACAAACCGTACTGCAGTGTCCAAGTACAAACCCAGATTTAGCCTGTTGTCCATTTTGAGTGTTTTCTCTAGAAATTGCCTCCTTAAGATCATTTTCGAAGTGGGAAAATGTAGCATCTGTTTGCAGATGCTGTTACCTGGAAAAAAAAATCTTTAAAAAGCCTGTGAAAATACCCAAATTTGCTTAGCTACGTTTTTATAGCTATAATCAGAGCCAAAATGCATGTTATGCCCGTGATGCAATCAAAACTGAGGGCTTATTTCCATCTTCTAGTGCCTTAAGAAAGAAAGACAATGTACATTGTCTCTGCAAAGCAGTAAATTGCCTGCTTGCAAAGCATTGCATCCCTTGATTGAAAAGCAGAAGTGTTTACAAAGGTAGTTTAACATAGAATTAGACCAGTGATGCTCGTGAGTTTAAGATTTAGTGTGTTTGCCTCAAAGCTCTTTCCTTCTTGCTTTATGAGACCAAATACCAAAGCAAAAAATCTGTCATTCTGCCGGTGTGTGCTGGGAACGCAGGCACTCTCGGGCATGGAGATTCTCGTAAGTGACTGGCACAAAACCAGGCGAGAATTTCCATGTAATATGACTCAGTCCCTAATACTGGCAGGCTTTATTTTTCACTTTATTGCTTTTTATTTTTATTTTTATTTATTTACTTTTATTTTTTAGGGTTTTTTTTTACTTTTTTTTTCAGCCTAGCAGTTGGTACATTGCTCTTCTTTGTAGCTCTCATTCATGTGTCTGTTGAAAGTTGTAGTTAAAAATATGTAATGTAACTTGCTGAAAACATGCAGTCTCAAGGGGCTCGTGCTGCCTTATTGGTTGTTTTGCGTCCTGCACTGCATTATCACATAATCATGTTGAGGTGGTAACAGTTTATTAGTGGCAAAGTTCAGTCACTCTTGGTTTTGACTCATATTTGCTAAATGATTTTGTTTTCAAAGATGATCCACACAACATTGTTCAATCTGGGATGATAAAGAAGGGCAAAAATAGCATATGATGCTCAACTACTATACTTAACATTAAGAAAAAATATGTTGAAACACATTCGGTTCAGTAAAATTAAGTAAAATTCAAACACCGATGATTACTTCATACATCTCAATCATTTCTATTTTTTCTTTATTTCTGTTCATTTGTGTCTATTGCCTCCCATGAACCTGAGAGAAAAGGAAATGTGTCCAGGGGATTTGAGCGAGCGCTGTGGAAGCGAGAGCGAGGATTTAATCTCAGGAGCAGGAGGCAGTGTTGAGCTGCGCCGCCCAGAAGGGTCTGAAAGCCCCGTCCAGCAGGCAGGGACTCGCAGCAGTAGGACGTTTCCCCTGCAATAAGATGTGAAGGGGCAAGGTACCTGTGACCTTATTAGCTTGGTTGGCACCACCTCAGCCATGGGCCATGAGCCAAAGCCGGGGAGTTTTTGCCCTGTGATAATTGGGGTGCCTTTTGCTGCTCGGATTAGCTGGAAAACACCTGGGCTCTCCGTGAGCGCGTGCCTGACTGCAGAGAAGGCCCCAGGTCTCGCCGGGAAGGACTTGGCTCTCCCAGATGCCGTCCCTGCCAACGACCTGCCCTCCGAGAAGCTGCAGTGGGGCTTGTGCGTGCGGTTTGCACCCCCCTGTGGCACTGATGGAGAAGCTGCCATTAATTTCAGAGTATCACAGAATGGCTGAGGGTGGAAGGGACCTCTAGAGATCATCTAGTCCAGTCCCTGCTCACGCAGGGACACCCAGAGCATGGGGCACATCCAGGTGGGTTTGGAAGGTCTCCAGAGAAGGAGACTCCACAAGCTCCCTGGGCAGCCAGTTCCAGGGCTCTGTCACCCTCACAGGGAAGAAGTTCTTCCTCACATGCAGATGGAACCTTTTATGTTTTGCCCTTGTGTGTATGTTTTGCTCTTGTCTCTTTCACTCTTAATAGGCTTCTGCTCCAGGCTTTTCAGTCTCTCAATTTGTCTTCTCTACCTGTGAACTGGTTACTTGCCACGAATTTTGAAAGAGGAATTCTTGAACTCCGAGGCAAGCTGGCTGCTGTGGTGGTGACACCTTGACGGAGGGGCTGGTGGCAGAGCAGCCCCACGTCCATCAGAGCTTGTGGGGACGCAGTGGCAGCCTGCCCGCTGGGGAGCCCCTGGTGCCTGTGCTGGCCTAGCTGGGTGGGAAACCCCAGGCGAGCAGAGCAGAAACAGCGGCTCGAACAGACACCGGCATCTGCAGGTTGTACGTAGGGTGGTAGAAAAGCCCCTAGAGGCAGGAGGTGGTGGGAGCTGCTCCAAGAGGGCAGGCGCATCCGTCTGGCCCTTTTGAGACGTTTTGAAAAACGTGGGCTGCTTTGGCTGCATGCAAACTCTTGCGTAAGCTCCATCCTCCAGATGTTTTTTATTGCCACTGTAGGGAGTTAAACAGTACCGGGATTAAGCAGATTCTTATGTGCATTCCCTGTCCATCATAGATTCCAGCAAGACAGGTTTTAGGCTCTGTGGTGGGTGTGTATGGTTGGCCTCTCTGAGTCCTGCAGCTCAAGGTCCATTCTGAGGGTTGGGGAAACTGGAGAGGCCAAAGCACCAGTATTGGTGCTGGAGGGGGCTCACTTTGACGGGGGGAGGCAGGAAGGAGGTAAGTGCATGTTTAGACCTGTTTCAAGGAGAGCTGCAAACAGGCACTGGCACTTGTAGCCATGGCCATCTTAACACATAGCTATCTTTCTTTTTTTTTTTTTTTTTATTTTTTCCCCTTTTAAAATGAGCAAATTCAATCTGAGTAAAAATTGGCCTTTCCTCACAGATACTCAGCTGTGTTTCTCACAGCTTCCAGGGTTGCTATCTGTGCAGTTGCCATGGCCTCCATGGCAGACAAACTTCAATACTCCATAGAGGGAACCCACTGGAAATGGGCATTTCCCCCCTTTCTTTTTTTCCTTTTTTTGTGGAGGCAGCTTTTTTACAGCCACTCTGTACATTCACATTACACTGTGAATTCGTCCAAAAGTAGCCAAGAGCTTGGAAGGCCGCTCTGTGTTTCTTTTTCCCTTTGCAGGTCAACATCTCTGGGTTCCTCTCCTCAGTAAGCATTGCTCATGTTCACACGTGTTTGCAAGAGATTTGCACGTTCACACGTGGAGATTTGTTGTTGTTGTTATTTCAGAGCTTGGTAGGTAAAAGATTTGCCTCTTGCATGGAAGTGAGAGGCCATGTGAAGAAACCTATTGATGGAGGAACAAGTTAAAACCAGGGTAAGCTTCTGCTGGTTGTGTCCTGTGCTGTTATGCTCAGTGAGGCACAGTGACTTTTGAAGGGCCGCCAGCTGCTGCCTCTCATTAGGTAGGATGTTTTTAGGTACTGGATTAAATTTACTTCTGTGCTGTGCAGGCCTGATGGTGGTCTGCTTTCACACACTTCCAATTTGCAGGGCTAGTGCCAAACTACTGAATTATTAATCTAGATTTTTAATAGAAACCCCTATGTAGGCTTAAATTGTTTCCACTCTATTTGGAGTTTCCTGCTCCAATGGTTTTTATTTTGTTCCATGCCTGAAAGCCTAGAGGGAGGAATTCACAGGAAAGCACGGCAGCCAAAGGGAAGATTTCAGCCTGAAAGAACAAAAAGTCTAGAAGAAATAAGAGGTTAATTGATACTGTATCCACCTCTGATGGAGGTGGTGGAAAAAAAAACCCACTTCCTAATCCCCATGTCAGTTTAGCAGAAACTTGGTTATTTGTTTTTAATGCATTTTGGAACTTACACTTCTCAATAAAGTGTTTTCTTCGTGACTGTTTCTTCATCTACCCCTTCCCTGGAGCTCCAAAAGGAGGCCGGCTCCCCCCTTTCATTCCGAGCGTTGTTGCTGTCCTGCTGACGGCAGCATCAGAGTTCACCCCATAGCGTGGAAACTCTTAGCCCCCACCGAGGGAAGCCCCTTGTGGGATCTCATCCCTTTTCCAGGGAATCCTCATCCATACAGAGCCCAGCCACTGCGCACTGGGCCACGATTACACGTGTGGGTGTGCGCTGTGTGTAGAAGTGCACAGTCACCTCTGGTCAGCACGGTCTGCCGTGTTAAATCCCTGATGATGGGTGCTGTCACCCTTCCCAGCCCTCCACATGGGTTGACTCTGCTCCGGAGTTACAACCGGTGATATTGGTTGGACCTGAGCTTTCCTTCTCTGATGAGGGGCTGCTTCATCATGAGCCTCCTTCCTCTGGTGTGGTGAGCGGTGGGAGAGATGTGGAAACATGCTGATGAAAACAAGAGCTAGGGGGCTAAAACTACCCCACATGTGGTGGTTTCTGCCCTTCCCATGACTGCCACTTCCCTGGGCATGTGCTGGGTCATCGCTATTGCTGAAGCCAGAGCTGGTCCCCAGTGCTCATTCTGCCTCGGATGAGGAGAATCTGTTTCACTGGCACCGTGTGGTTGGAGTCAGACATGCGCCTGCACCAGGGCTGGAATAGCCAACACAATTGTAGTAATGGAGTTTTAGATGTTTTTTCTTTTTGGAGAGTTTGGAATAAATCTGTTACAGAGTGCTGAGAATGAAAGGTATATGGTGGATCTTCCAATGTGCAGGGCAGTTTAAGCAGTAATGACTGAGCTTGTTTTGGATGCAGTATTAACAGCTATCAGCTGAATCCCTGGAGTTTACAGATACAGCAGAATAGAAAGTTAGGCTATGAATTACAGAAGTTGCCCTCATAGCTCTGTGGCAGGAATAGCAGGAATGGCAGGAACTGCTGTTCCTGTAATTGTAATAAGACTCCAGCTGTGTTTTCCTACTTACCATGTTTAATTGCATGACTGATTTACTTAATGTTTCTCCTGGGGTCACTCATAACACTTTTATTTTTAGGATTCAGGGAAATTAGGGACACCAGTATTGTGGTTTTTCAAGGCAGGCATTTCCCAGACAAGGAAGGCAGTAGCACCGGTAACTTAGCTGCCATGTAACCTGGCTAAGCCAGTGAAATTCGCCCTGGCAAGGAAGGTGGAATTTAATGCTTTCAGGTGAACAATCTCCACTGAAAATGTACATGTTTAGGGAGAAGGCACCATTTCACTGGGTGTGGATACTCTCACGGTTTATTAGGAAATCCCTGGCAATGCTTGTTGGCATTAAACCCTGTAAAGAAGGAATTTGTAGGTCAGTAGTCAGTGTATGGGTGTAGAGCTAGGTGGTCATACACCCTCCATGTCAAATAGCTATGAATTATGCCGTTTCATGCTCAGGACCAACTCGTCATGGGTCAGCAGAGGGGTTCCTGCGGGCTGCTAGCACACCTCATGGAAACTTGCAGGAAAGATACTGTGCTGAAAGGCTCCTGGTAACAGTTGGCCTAATGCGGCTTGCTCTGTTTGTTGTTTTTAAACAGATGGATCTCTCTGTGGAAACTCTGTACAGCTTCATGCAGGAGCGCCAGAAGAGGTATGCCAAGTATGCAGAGCAGATCCAGAAGGTCAATGAGATGTCTGCCATCCTGCGCCGCATCCAGATGGGCATCGACCAGACCGTCCCCCTCATGGAGCGGCTGAACAGCATGCTGCCCGAGAGCGAGCGGCTCGAGCCCTTCAGCATGAAGCCCGAGCGGGAGCTGAAGGCCTAGCCACGCCGCGCAGCCACGAACAGGGAGCTCCCTCGTGCCGACGCTTGGAGGAGGAAGCGACCGCTCTTGGGTCTCCCTCCTCCTGCCCTGCTGTCCCCTTCACCGTTGCCACTGCCTGTGCTGAAACAGTTGTCTCATTCCTCAAACTGGATCAGGTTTTGCAGACGAGGGGTTCTTTCATCTGATCTTTTGACTAGAAGAACGCAGAGGGGTTATGGGTGTGACTTGCCCTCTCGCTTGCTTTCTATGCCGGTGGGGTTTAGGCAGTTAGGTGGCTGGCAGATATTTCTGAGATCCCCTGGCCTTGGAAATATGTACGTTTTATGGGTGGAAGTGTGACAGCCAGGACCTGGCTCATTAAAATCTGCCTATTATCATAATTAACATGGTTTGCATGGCGGGGTTTTGGCATCCCCTTCCTCGAGGCTCCTGTTTTTATGGGCTCACTAATTTATGAGGCTGTAAATGAATAACTGTTCCAAATATGTATGTCTGCTGCTGTTAAGCAGGCCTTGGAGCTTCTCCCTCCCCTGGCCTGGAAACGGCCCCGTCCCTGAGGGCAGTGGTGCCCCTCACCTGGCAGCAGTTTGCACAATCACTGGCACTGCCTGTTCACTTTGCCTCCCCAAAGTGGACTTGAGGTGTCTCTTTCAGGATGCTTCAGTTTGCTTAGTACTGCCTTTTTTACAGAGGGATGCAGTTGTTTCCTTAGCTCCCTACGCTTGAAGTTGGAGACTTGAAGTCCTTTGGGCTCAGTGTGTTGGCTTTGCTGCTGTCATGCTGGGAGTTTGCTCGAGCGCTGTGTTTGATGCCCGAAACCCATGTGCTGGGCACATTGCTCCAAAAGCAGCAGGATGTTCTTGTGTTATCACAAGCAGAGGATCCTGCAGGAGGGCAGGCAGCCTGTTTGCAAGGCCAGGGCCTTGGCAAGCTGTTACGGTGCCAAGGCTACCACTGCTCGGCCAGCTGCAGACAATTCACAGCACCTCCCTGAGCCTCGGTTTCTCCCATGTAAAACAGGGGGTATTTTACACACCACTGTAAAATGCTTACAGATCTAGAAATAAAGTTAAACACTTTATTTCTATTAGCCTATTATCAACATGAGTCTGTTATCAGCCTATGCTGCCATTGTGTGGCAGGTCTTGTCCCTGGCAGAAAGAAGTCAAAATTGAGGAGCCTTGGGCTCACAAGTAAAGGCTCACATTTATGTCATTAATCATAGGCTGCTCCTGCTGGCTGAAGGGACTGAAGTGCTCACACGAGGAGCCTCAATGGCAGCTTTCCTTTGTGAGGCAGATGCTGCCATGGCCATGCGGTGCTGCTGGGAGGATGGCTCTGTCACCCTGGGTGAAAATCTGTCTTCCAGGGCAGCGCAAGGCTAGATGATTTACCAAAGATCACTTCCTTGAATACCTCTTAGGACTTGTGTTTGCTCAGTGAGAGGTTGTCTCCCAGCGCTTGGGAATGACAGCGCTGTAGGTTTTTGGTAGTGTTGACTGGTGCCTGGTGGCAGGTAGTGACAGGCGTCCCTGTTACATTGCATTGCTGAAGGTCGGGTAGCCGAGATGATTGAAGTTTTATAATGCAAACTGCAGCCCACTTTCAGGTTTGTATTTGCAGCATCGCAGTGCCTGGATTGTGGGGCACTCTGAACATGAATGCCTTAGAAATGAAGCTTTTGGAAGGATTCCTGGGAAGGAACAACCAAGTACTTCAGACACAGTAAAGCCCAGAGCAGGAGACCTTCTAGCATGGGCAGCAGAATGGGCCTACTTCTCAGCTGTTGTCCACCCTGGAGTTGTGACTATGTTTGCACATATATATGCATATCCTTATGTTGTATAGGACATAGCAATGTGCAAATCAGATTTCCATCCTTGCTTATATATGTGGGCTGCAGTATTTTACACTCCTTTTGTAAGCAGTTCTCAAGCTGTGTAAGACTTGAATTAAAAACCCATGAAAACCTAGTTTTCATGAAAATCTACTGGGATAAAATGCATCTGTTTGACTATGCTCTAAGGCTCCCTGTTATCCACCGTGAAATACTCCTCTGCCCCTTGCCATCAGACACACTAGAATATTTGGTGACTTTAAATAGCTGCTACAGGCATTTCTGTCCTTCTTTTCCAGATTGTGCTGTCTGGAAATTTAGAACGTGCAACACGCAGCCATCGATCTCTGTCAAATGTGATAATAGATATCCCGTGCCCCACAGTGCTGGAAGCTTTTGCTAGTGGGAGGATCCTGATATTGGATCTTGAGGCATGGCTTAGGTTGCAGATGCTCTCTCCTGTAAAGTCCAAGGCATTTGGCCTCCTGCTATTAAGTATCAGATCAAAGCATTGCTCCTTGCAGTGCTAATGAGTGCAGGGGAATAATACTACCCTGTCTATCTGAAATGGGCAGGAGCTAGGGCTACAAATCAGATTCTCCCTTACATATCATGAAACACCTAGGCTTGGGCTGATAATGCGAAAAAAAAACCTTTAAGCTTCTGGATTCCGGGCATCCCACATGGAGCTTTCTGAACAGCAAGGCTAAGCTGTCAAAAAATTGAAGAGCTAAACTAGATATCAGAGCTGAAACTTAAAGACGCCTCTTCCAAAGTGCACAGCCACCTACTTCGACTCAACAGGTAGTACAAAATCTCTGTGCCCTGTCACATCCCGAACCCTCTAGTTCTCACCCTTCCTCAAGTGATGGTTTACAGTTTTATTTTGTTCTTTGCTGTGAGCTTTACTGCCTCTGGCCCGCTCGCCGAGGGGACGGCGCTTCCCTGTGCGTGCGGCTGCGCGGCGGTTTCCTTTGCTGGGCTGCCGTGTGCTTGCTCTGGCTCTGGCGCGAGCTCCTGGGCGCCTGGCGGCTGCGGGTGATGCTCAAGGTGAGGCTCTCGCTTGGCTCCCTTTCACATAGCCTAGCAGGGCAGTTGTGAAGTGAGGGAGATTGTTCCTTTCCAAGCAGGCACTGCTGGAGAAGGCCTCGGTTTTCTCCCTCTCTCATGAACGCACTGTCCATCAGCCCTCCGGACAGCTTGCTAAGCACAGAGAACGCCCTGGTAGGGCTCAGTGAATAGAAACACTTCTGCCCTGTTTTTTTGCTTTATGACATGGAAAATAAAGCTGGCGCAGGAGGAATGTGGAAGAAACTTCCTAGTAGGAAATGTGCTTGGAAAGCTGAGGAACAGAGTCCCTGAGGCTCTGCTTCCCTCGTGGCCCAAGCTGCTCTGGTGTTTCTTGCTTGTGCCCTTCTCCTTTGTGCTGCCTCTAGGGCTCTGCTGCACCTGTGCTGGGTGGTCACACCTTTTTTGACTTGATTTTTTTTGTTGTTTTATTTTGTAATTTAGTGTTTTGACATGGTGCTAAAGTGCCAGCCTTACTGCCGCTCAATTTCTTTGAAGATCTAGTGACAGGGACAAAAAGGACTTGAATATATGTATTTTGAATTCATTATATTTAAATATTTTAAAATACACTTTCCTCTCGTGTAAGCTTCTGAGTAGAAGGACTTAAACTGTGCATTTTCACCCTGGATGAACCTGCCTCCCCCGTTTTTACAGCCAGCCGGCATCCCCACGGCTTCGCCAGGTGCTGCTGCAACTCGTCCCTAGTGCCGAGCTGCGGGAGCTGCCCCGCATACTGGGACAGGGCTTGTGGCTCAGTGCTCCTTGCGTTACGGGTTCCTGTCCTGTTCGCAGCCTTGCCCTGCTTTCAGCTGCATGTGCCATCTGCTCCACAGCTCCAACAGCGAATGGCTGGTAATGCCGCTTTCCAAGTTCCTCTGAACGCCTTGCTCCTACTTCGTTCATGGCACACCATGTCTTGCTGTCATTTCTGTAGATCTATGGATATTAAGGGTGGTTGGCTTGTTTTCTCCCTGTCAGCTCCTAATTGTGGCTTTTAGAGTGTGTGTGTGCGTAGAGAGTGTGTGTCTTAGCTTTCCTGCTTTGGGCACAGCTATAGTGAATCCATCTTTGTGCTCTGGGAAGACCTGTCTCAGTTCCTCTGGGCCTGTCTTTTCTTGTGACTATAGGAAAATGTGTGTCCCAACATGAAATTACTAAATCTTGGGATTGTTTTTGGATGCTCTCCTAATTCTGGTCGGCACTGATGTCCAGCGTACAATAAATGGTGTGAGCTGTGATGCCGATGGCCCGGCTAGCAGCAGCGAGGGCCTTGGGCTCAGCTGGCTGCGGCCCTTTGCTCTGCCTCTCACCTCCTGGCCGCGACGAGGGTGAAGAGAGAAGGCCCAGCCGGGAGCTGAAATAAAAAATCAAACAAACAAACCCTGCCCTTCAAGAAGGAGAAACCAGTCAGGAAAAGGCTTGTTCTTTCTAATAATGTGACTGCCTCTTTTTGTTTTTCTCTCCCTGTCAAAGTGGGGCTAAGGCCTAAGGCCTACTCTGCATCAGCACTTCCTGCGATGGTGAGCACCGTTAGCCAGGTCGCAGAGGGAACTGGCACTGGGCAGCTTGGGTGCCAAGGTGCTGCTGGTGCTGGTGACTCGCTTGGCCCTGGTCCTGCTGGCTGCTCCCACCCATCCTCCAGAAACCACTGGATGGGGCAGGTTGCACTTTTGGCCTGATCTGGCCTTCTTTTCTGCTGGCCTCTGGTGCTTCCCTGCTACTTGCTAGCTTGCTTTCAGCTGCCACATTTGGGACTCTCTCCCTGAGCTTGTATTGGACAGCCTGGTTGTTTCTAGGTCATGCAGAAAATAATTGACTGGGTAGTGAGGGTTCTTGCAGATCCCCAAAGTCAAGGAAAGATTCAAGGTGTTAATGGGTCTCTTTAGAGCACCTAGAGCTGGGTGCCTGAGCTAGCGGTAGTCCCGCTATGGCACAAGGGAGAGGGGCACTCAATGGGCAGCTCTTCATGTCAGGAGCCTAGTATTGAGGAAGAGTGGGACCCCTTTTATCCTTTTAAAGCTATGTCTTTTAACAGCTGGAGAATGACTACTGACCGCATAGGACAACTATGAAGGCAATGAAAGGGTACAATGAACGTATGTCCTACTGCAGGACAGCAATGAGACCTTAGAAATAAATGAGCATGGTTATAGCTCCTGTAAAAACACGATTCTACCCTGTTTGAGCACGTACTCATGCGCGCATGGATTTGAGAGGATTCTAGCTGTTTTTAGTTCTGGGCCATCAAGCCTGCATCTATAAACAAAACGACTTTGGTGCCCCAGTTTTGGGATGCTCAGTGTGGACAGGCGTTCGCTGCCCTGTGGCTTGCAGAGCAGCTTGTGAGCACTGTGTTCTCCCTCTTGGCAAGGTGGCAGATCATCTCACCAGTGCTTGATGAATGCAGGACCTGCGGTCCTCGGTAAGGTGCCCTCCTGGCTTAGGGAAACGTGACTTGAAATATTTATTGTCATTTGTTTTGGCTTCACTACTAACAATAAAGAAAAATAATAACAATAAAAAAGATACCATTCATGCTGTAATCTTCCCTGTGGTGACTGGGGAGGAAAGGGGTAGCAGTCCTTGTCTAATATTCAAGTACGTATTTGAATAGCAGTCAGCTTTTGGCAAGACACTAGCAACTTTTTTAAGAAACCAAAGAACAAGAATGGGTCAACTGCTGTAAGCAGAGCTGGCTGTTACTTGGCTTTGAAAACATCCTAGAATAGTTGTGATAAATGGGGCTGAGTCCGCTTGGAGGCCTGTGGCCAGTGGTATCCCCCAGGGGTCAGTACTGGACCCGGTGCCCGTTCAGCCTGTTCATCAATGACCTGGACGAGGGCACAGAGTGCACCCTGAGCAAGTTTGCGGATGATACTAAGCTGAGTGGAATACTTACTTACTCCAGAAGGCTGTGCTGCCATCCAGAGGGATCTGGACAGGCTGGTGAGTTGGGCAGAGAGGAACCTCATGAGGTTCAATAAGGA
>JAVCKT010008615.1:0-31066 GCA_032273925.1 Rhynchotus rufescens | reverse complement strand
AGGAGAGGAGAGGAGAGGAGAGGAGAGGAGAGGAGAGGAGAGGAGAGGAGAGGAGAGGAGAGGAGAGGAGAGGAGGACCATGTGACCATGGTGTTTCAGAGGATATTAAAGGAAAAAAAAGTCTTATAAGCCTTCTTTTCCCCATATTAAGACAGAAAGCAGGGCTTATCTCATTCATTGAGTGAGATTAGTTAAATAATTAATTTCAAGCTTTTACAGTTACATTAGTGCTAAATTAAAGCTTATTTGGGATTTATATGCCACACAGAAGTGTAGACATGCCCCCAGTGAGTGATTGCGGCAGATTTGCGAGGGATGGCAGAGGTTACCGCAGTAAGATCTCCTGGATAAATGCCTTAAGAAGTATGAATATTCTCATAGGACTTGATTTGTACTTGAAGATAGGTGTAGCCTGTTTATATTTAACAAATATAAACTGTACCCTAACTGATAGCTTTTTCTGGCAAACTGATATACCGTTCTCAAACTGAGTATACTTCTAATTTCAGACTAATGCCAATACATCATTTGTATTATTAACAAGCTGTTTATACGCATTCTGACAGTAGACTAGACTTCATCTTTGAGATCACTACTTAACTCTCATATTTCTTCCCTCTTGCCCTCTCTTTCTTCCCACCATCCATCACACTGACTCGTACTTCCTATCCTATCCTGTGAAATAGACACTACCTTTTTTTTCCACCAAGAGTAAAATAGATCAAGGTGGTTGCATGTGTTGGCAAAAATAAATGCTGAGACTAAGATCTTTCCCTGTGTGGATTCCATTAAATTTCATTGGGGAGCGTTTGCACACCTTTCAATTATGAGACACAAAGGCTAGTGTTGCAAGAGATTTTCCGACTCTCACAACATTATACCAATTTTAGGAAGCCAATGCTTCTGCACTCTTCTTAATTGAAATCATACGCAATTTTAAATGCCATAGTATGTGACTTAGTTGTCCAGGCTATTCAGATAACTTCTTATTTAATGGCACGGGTAGTATATTCATGTCTACAAGAAGACTGACCAAAAAAAAGCATTGAAATTATGGAAACAGTACTTCAATATATTTATAGTAAATAAAGACAGTCAACTATATGTTCTAGGTCTAGAAGCACAGCAAATGAAGATGAGACTTGAAGGTGTTTTTGTACCTAAGGCAGTTCTCACTGGCAGAGGTTTCTGAATTCCACAACCTCTTGAGGTGAGGTAACAAGAAGTCTTCTCAATTTGCTCAATAATGTGTTAAGAAGATTATTTTGTTGTCATGTACATGTGCATTTTTTTTTATTCTTGATAATAGAATATGTAGAATAAAATGTTTGGCTCTGAACACTGGAATTTTTATTCTATCTTATAAAGAACATTATTGCAGGAAGCAAACTTGGTGGTAGAGGAATAAGGAGGTTGGTGTCTTCTGAAAACCTTCTACACTATCTGTTTAAAAACATTGCCAGGATCACTATTCTGTCAGTTGGTGTCAGACAAAAGTGTTATTGGCAAAGTTTGGAATTTCCTTCAGAGGAAAATTGACTCTGACTTTTTGAACTTTCAGACTAATGGGCTGAGCAAAGTGAAAACAATTGTTTAGAGACATCATGCATGGATCTATGGGACAGATGGTTCTGAACCCTGCCAGAGAATTATGATAAGATATTCAGGCTACATACCAGGATCTTTTTTTCTATTTGTTTTTTCTTTAATCACAGTTCTTTCTCTTTCTTATGTTCTCAGTCTCACTTGCCTTTCATTGTTTCTCAGAAATGGTGAATAAATGAGATATTCTGCTAGAAATCTGAGATCACTTAATAGTAAGCTTTAAACTGAGTTCAAAATGGCCTCCTTGAACCTGAAGACCCAAACTAAGGACAAGATTTCTTGGATGTTACAATTCATTGGAGGTCTCTGCTGATGTCCGTGAAGGGCTAGTTTTCCTTTTGAAACATATTCTCTAAACAAAGAATCCTAGAAGCAATTTGATGATGAAATTAAAGACCTATGTATATTACACTCCCAATGCAAGGAAATGGATTAACTCTTCTTTCAACTCCTGCTGCTTAATGTTGATTTAATATATTGTCTTGACTTTTAATAAGGTTATTGAAAGATAAAAGCTGTATAAGGAGCTGTGCCACAGATGCGACAGTCAGAACTTCATATACAAAATAAAAAGAAGCATCATTATAAAAAGAAAATTGAATGTTGCTTGCATAAAATCTGGCTTTGTTTTGATGCATAAAAAGGCGGTGTTCCACACTGAGTTTTTCGTGAATGTCTTCAGTATACAACGCTTCTGATGCCACCCCAGTTGCCTATATATAGATCTGTCTTGTGTAAAGAATTTAAAAAGCATTAGAATGGAGAAATCAAAGAGACAATAAATTTTAAACCAATCTTATTGTCTGCAGCCTAAAGTGTTATTAAGATCAAAGTGGAGCAAACATCTGGCATTTGCCTTTCTGCAAAAATTAGATCAAATTACCTACCATAGGATTTAGATCTCATTCAGTAAGTTCTTTCAATTGTACATGTAGTTTTCTTTCCCCTTTTAATTTGCTAGACCTAACATCTCCATCCATTTGGAATTCAAACAAATTAACGATGAAAATGGAAATATACTTTCCTAACAAATATATTTCAAGCTCTTTTGAATCCCAAGGAGAGTGCTTCATCTAGCTTTCCTCTTCGGCATTACGTGGATTTGTCTAGAAATAAACCTTACCAGAAACACACAATCTTGTGTTCATCCTTGAAAAAAAAATGAATTTGTTGTGCTTATGATTGTGACTATTTTCACTGATGACTTTGTGTCATCGCTCTCATTCCTAAAAGTGTTTTGTTAAAAGGCATCGCACACTGCCCTATATTTTCAGGTTAAAACTTTGTAAATTTACATTTTCAGGCTTTTAAAATATGCCTAATACATTCTTTGGTTTTGATATCTTTGTTTTGGAAGATAAATATCACAAGTATTTTATATCTATACAGAACAATTTCATATTCCTCAAGTGGAAGAATGTGCTAAACATAGCTAAGCTTGAGAATATGTATCACCAATTTAAATGTATATATAAAAAAAGACAACGCCTTCATATCTCAAAAATTAATTACAAAGTACAGAGATGCAGTAAGGCTTAATCTGAAATAAAAAATATTAAAATCTGCAAATTCATCATTAAGGAAATCAAACACTTTCACAGTGCTCTGTAGTGATGCCATACAATAACTATAAAATTATGATTAATGAATTTTAGTGTTGCTGTCCCAGATGAGTTGTAACTGACATTAATTCTTTCCAATTGCTTTCTTGCTGGAATCCATATTGATATTACTAAGCAGAAGGATTAGATATAGATTTCAATTGTTCTAGAGATGGAGATATTAATTTAAACTTTGTTCTTTTGATCTCCTGTAATATGAATTGGAATATAGCTATTTCCATAAGGCATTCTTTAAAAAAGAAATGCAAACATGAACATTTCAGATATTATTTGCAGAACTTTTATTGGGAGTCGATGTAACTTCTCTACTTGATTCATCCCCAAGCTATGTGACTTACATCTGCATCACAGCAAGGAGAAGTTATTGCTTATTGCAATTTAGAAGTTTATTTTTTAATGTGATCCCAAGAACTCTTCTTTTATGTCAGTGTATAATTTGATCCTCACATCTTGCTCTGCAGTCTCTTAAAAGCATTAGATTAGGAATTTTACTTTCAATATTTTCAGAAAATAATAGGACGAGTGCGCGAGTTAAAATTTCTATACTCCCCCACACCCATAAAGCTCAGGGATGAATTAAGGCAGCAGAAGCCACATGTCATCAAAGGACACCCTAAAGTCATCAGCTACATGCCCAGCAACCAGCGCAGACAGGCACAGATGGGTTTATGAAATGGCATTAAAGGTAGCATCAAAAATGTGCAGTACTGGGAATGGTTGCACAGTGGATACACTGATGTGTATTTCTGGCTTACATCTCAGCTGATAAATAAAAAATAAAGCAAGGTGCCTGAATCTGGTTACAGTTAATTTTTTTGATAACTTGAGTTCAAGATTAGATGATTATTAAAAATCTGTAGCAGTAAGATCACCACTGTTTTGACTAAACCCAAATAGACATTAATTTCTACACTCCTTGCATTTCTCTCTAAAATCCTTCAGGTAGTGCAATTATTCAAGTAAGCAGAATGACTCAGAAGTAATTTTGGAGCTTGTACTGCCGTTATTTAGTGACTATTGTATTTCAGTAGTTAATTAAATGGTTTCTGGAGCACATTTGGAGGGTAAGAGCTATGTTCTTTAAAAAGAGACAGAAAGGGTGTGTAAGTAAGTGGAACAATGGCCAAGCAAAGCTACCTGTTGATCTCATCCTTCTAGTAATGACTTGATGATTCCTTTTCAAGAAATCTTTGGGAACTATCAAGTCTAAAATCAAGTATAAGGGACAGCACAAAGCGTCAGTCCCTAGGGGTCCCACTCACCCAGTGCTTCCTTTTCTGCACAGGGGAAGCTAAATTACAAGGTGAAATAACTGCATTTTTTTGGCAAACGCAATGCCCTTTTTCCAAAGCAGGCAGTGCTGCTGACAGGCAGCTGGCGAGGAGCCACCATGCTGCTGGTTCCAGTGACCCGTCCTGACCACGCCAAACCTACTGTGTGCATGTGCTGCTCAGCTGTCCCACACATGCGCCGCGAGCCTGGCGTGCTCTTGAGGCCTTCGCCTCATTACGTGTGTAAAAATCAACTGCACAGCACATGGGTAGCAGAGCACATGCTCGCAGGGATCACGAGCAGAAATCCAGCCTCCCTTATAGGAGGAACGGAAAAAATGATCCTATTTTGATTTCCTTCATGACTTAAGATGCGTAGCTTGTCTCTGTCACCTTCTTTTCTTCAGCGTCATCACCTACAAAGCACCTGGGACTTCACAGTGGATGCATCTTCAATTCAAATTTTCTATGTAGTCCAAAATTAAATTATAATGACCTTCTTTGTTTATTAGCATATAAATAAAACCACCATAGTACAAGAAAGTACTAGAAAGATAAGTCCAAGAGTTTTTTTAGAGCAAAACAAACAAACAAAACTCTCTTTTCTTTTTGTTTTAAAACTTCAAATGAAGATATACATGAACGTCTTTTCATGGAAATGTATTGTGTCCAGTTGGGCCCAAGCCTTGGATCAGAACAAATCAATTGCTCTTTAGAAGTAATGTCTGAGAAAATTCTAGAAGCACAGAAAAACTTCTAGAAGTGAATGAAGATTTAAATAACATGCTCTAGAAAAAGCTAGACCCAAAAAGCCATAAAGAAACAGTACTACAGAGATGGTCAGCTCCATGTTTCACCAGGGCTTAGTAAGAAGTAAAAAGCACAATAGCTTGTCATTACTCTGAACTTTTTTCAGAACTGAAACTGAACATCTGAATCTTTCCTTTGGTTACTTGTGTGCTAAAGAAGATGCTGCCTTGCTGGTAGGACGGTATATATAGCTACATCACTGTCACTCATTTGAATGGAAAGGTATACCTCTGGAAATTATTGCATTTTATTTCTGCTCAGAGGCCCGTGTGGATTGCAAGATTGTCCTCAGACCAGTTTAGTAAGATGGAAAGAGTGGTGAAGCATTGGAACAGGCTGCTCAGGGAAGTGGTGGAGTCACTGATCCCTGGTAGTGTTCAAGAAACATGTAGATGGGCCATTTGGGGATACGGTTTAGCAGGCAAAGTGTTGAAGGATTTACAGTTGGACTTGATCCTCAAGGTCTTCCCCAAACATAATGGTTCTATGATTCTATGGTGGTCCCTACGGGATAAACTTTCAACACAGTGCAGACTGCCCAACCGATTCCCTCACATGCCTGATGGAGAAGCACGTTGGGGATCTGCACTGCTATTGCCCATCTTCTACCTGCTGAGCAGGAAGCTCGCAGCAGTCCCTGCTCTGTGGCTGCGGCTCCTCCTCAGTGCCAGTCTCCCCAAGGGCTGTCAGCAGGGACAGAGGAGTTAAAAGGCAATGACAAACCTTTAGATAGTCTCTGTCATTACTTTCCAACTTCTCCTTCTCTATTTGCAGCTCCGGAAGTGTCGTGTTGCAGAACTGTTCCCTACTCTTTTGTGAAAGGGGGAATGAAACATAAACCGAGGTAAGGTTTAAGGTGGGCTTGCTGAATCCAACTTCCTCTCTACAGCAATTCAAGTTTGATTTATGTTTTGAACTGTCACTATATCATTTACAAGGGGAAAAGTGCGAGTAAAGATTGAGATTTTTCCTTCTATAAATTGTGGAAGGGTGAGGGGGAAGTGACAGATCTCGTTTAAAAAGCTTATTGAAGTAGCCGTGGTGAATGATGGTGCCATTGCTTGTCTCTGTGGCTCATTGTCATAATGTAAGCCCTTTTCTAATTAGAAGAAACCACAGAAGTCAGAGTAAAGTACAACAGATCCAGAAAGAGCTGGAAACTTAAGGAAGAAATAATAATAAAAAAAACAATAGACATGGGCTGGAGAAGATTTTGTATTTATTTGTTACTAGTAGTTAAAATGACGTACAAAATGCTGGGAAGAAAAAACTCCAATTCTATTCAGTTACAAAATAATTAAAACTTCATTTTAAACCAAGTTTTGCTTTGTGAGACCGAGCATGAAAATACTGCAGCCTTAGGTTATATAGTCCATTGTTTTTAGAATAAAGCAGACATTTAAATACATATTGTGGTTGATATTTAATATCTTGTATAATTGTAAGTTAGCAGAACTTTCTTACTCTCAGGCAATAACTAGCAATTCATAAAAGTTCTTTGTATAAAATTTACATATTTATGGGGGGGATCTGCCTCCAGGGGAGTTCCTTTGTGATCAAGGCATAGGCTCTTTTGGAACATAGGTTTGTAAAATTGTTATCAATTTTCCTTCAGAATGCTAACCTAATGTTAAATTAAGAGCTAGTAATGTCTAAAGCTTTGCTTGATATCTAAGGGTTTTAAGATGTTGTAGTCTAGGATGAAATCCTATCACTGTTAATGAAAATAGGAGTTTTGCGATCAACTTAGAATGAAGATAAAATTTCATTCTTAAGGTTTGCCCATTTACTGTGATGACATTAGCTAGTATACAACTTTCAGCAAAGACTGAGATCAGCCCTCACACCTCCAAAACACCACAAAAAAAAAAAAAAAAGGAAATCAACCCCTGTAAATTATCATCAAAAAAAGGATTTGTATTAATAATAACATTAAATATTCATATCTTTCTGTTTAACTATTCACATTCCACACAGTGGAAATCTACCTCCTGTAATTCCAGATTTTAAAACTGGATTTTAAAACCCATGAATAAACGTGTCAAACCTGCTGAATGAGAGTATACCAGATGCAATGCCTTTTAGTAACATGAAGCAAGGAGTTGCCACCTCCTAATGGCACAGCTGCAGAGCTCAGAGCAGTGTGTGCTTTGCAGTAAGACTATATGGACTGCAGATACGTAGCACACAGCTAATAATTGCACAATACATCGTGTAACAGCTGTGGTTTTGCTGTAACGACTGCACATTTCATGTGCTTTCATGTGTATGTGACGTGCCTTGTGTGTGCTTCCCCTTGGACATGTTCACACAAGCAGGAACATCTTCCTTGTGGTTCAGGGGACAGAAATACCGTCAGGACACTGGTGCAGTGTTAGCCCTGCTGTAAGGTCCAGCGCTGGTGGCAGTCAGAGGGGGAATGTGCATCTTCTTGGGTGCAACCCATGAGCAGCGTGGGCTCCAAAGCCAGCGCCTCGGGGCCACCTAAAGAAAACGGCTGCTTTTGGTGGCCCCTCTTTGAAAGCCACGCGGGGCTCTGGCTCCAGCCCGCAGCAGGGAACAGCAGCAAAGCCTCGCAGGTGAGGCCTGTCCCCTTCCACCTTCCTCCCCACTACCAAAGCGAGAGGGGCAGCTAGCCCTTAATTTTCAGGAAATTCTCTTTACTTAGTCCAGATCCTGTGTAAATGCAAGTCTGTGGTAAAAGATATAAAAAGAGGATTATTGCTGGCAAGGCTCTGTGTGTCTTTTCCAACAAGCTGCATGCCTGTGGCAGAGCTAAAATAACAATAACAATGAGCGGGTTACTAGCCCCGAATGCTGGGCCTTTTGTCTCTTGTGTGGCTCTGGCTTTGGCAGTCACATGATGCTTGCTCTAATTCTTTGCTTTCCTCTTGATGTGCTGAATTCCTGCCATTTTGTACTTAGATCTCGGCTAGCAAGAGCTCTGTGCTGCGATACGGGTGTCCGTGTGAAGAGGAGCAAGAGAGGGATGACCGCGCGTGGTGGGGTTGGCACACTCCCTGCATGCACATATCCATACCAATGAATAACGGGTACTGCGTATACATACATGTGTAAATATGAAGGATAACTGCTTGCTGAAATACAAGACTTCAAATGGCACAAGAGTTGGTTTTGATCAACTTAGCCATTGGAATTTGGAAATCTCTTTATAGTCTTGCATATAGTTTCTCTTTAATTTATGTAATATATGAATAGGTCTATAAATTAAAGTAAAACGTAAACAGAAGACAATACCTCTTTCTGTGTCTTTCTATTTATGTATCTTTCTTTTTCATTCCATTTGTATTCCCCCATATACTTACTTTGACCCTTTTCTTCCCAACTTGCTGTAGTTCTGTTTAATTCCCACCAACACTGATATTTTTTTCATACTCCTGCCTCCCTCCATTGTTCTGCCAACTTGGCTTTTGGAGTACACTTATTTTATGAAACTCCTGGCACAGCTGTCATTTTTTGTGATGTTATGCTATGGCTTAGCCTACTTTACATTTCAGAGTAGCTTCATGCTTCAAATTTCTTGTCCACACAGTGCGATGTTTCTCTTGATACAGTAAAGGCAACTAGCTCGGCAGGTGAACATGAGCAAAAGCCACAACTGCACTTTGCCTGTAAGTGGCAAAAATGTGGATGTGCACTAGGAAACCTAATTACTGTGCTGTTCAGCCTGTGGGTAAATAGATTTTAGTATTTTGAACCCCTAATAAAAATAATTTTACCATAGTGAACATTCATCTGTTTGCTTATCCACCTCCCTTTTCCATCTTGCATACAACCACACACATGCATGTCCTTCCCCTAGGTCCTTTTTTTAATTCTTTTTTTTTTTTTTCAGATAATTCACTCGGTTCCTCTCAGTTGCGCCCAGCCCTGGAGATGCGCTTGTTTATACCTCTCACTCTCGTGATGCTGGCGCCCAGTCGGAGTGCAATCAGTACGGCGTTTCCTCCGCCTAGTCCAAGTCAATAGATATACACCGGCACTCTTTAACTCGAGTGATCCTCTTCTTCTTCCTCGGGGGCTGAAGCTCAGGGCAGTTAAGTGTGACAGTCATGGTGGTGAATTTCTTGGGCTTGCAGAAGGAACAGGACTGGAAAGAGCCTTCTTCTTTGCGGACGTGCCTTGGGATGTAGAAGGAATTGCATTGGCCATAGCAGAACCTGTTGATGATGGTGCGACTGTTGCAGCCTTCCTCGTGGATAGTTTGTTTGAGGGGTTGAGTTTTACACCAGTCCCGCTTCAGGTATTTGCGCTCGGTGATGTGCAGCGCCTCCTGACTGGACTCCAGCACCTCCTCGGCCGGCATTGAGGTGCCCTTGCCCCGCTCTCGATGCCGGGAGCCCGGCTGCTGCTGCGCCTGCGTCTGCTCCGAATCATTGGGCTGCTCTTTGTCAGGGGGAGGGATGGCACCTTGAGAGCCACGGTTCCTCTTCCTGCCTTCTGCTGCTGGTACCAGAAATCCCACCAGAAGAAACAGAGCGCCCACGGTGTACAGTGTGCGGAGCATCCTGCAGAGAGAGGGTGGAGGAGCAAAGCACAGTTGGGGCTTTCAGACATCATCACAAGTCAAGTCAGGTATGCAGTAAATCTTCAGTTCTATGGAAAAAACGCGTGTGCATATGTGTATGCTCATGTGCAAGATAAGTTTTCAGCCTTTAGTTCAGCTGGAGAACTATTTCAGAACTACAAGGTAGTTAAAGTTTTCATATATGGTGATTCAAAGTCAAAGCAAGTCCGAACAGAATTGAGGTTTGTGTAGCATGCATCTATTTCTAGCTCCTTTCTCCTTGTGTACTACCCTGTTTAAGAGTTCCCATTACCCTATGTCTTACTGACACTATGGATGTTGCTTTTATTTACACTTTTGGAAGAACAGATTTTACATAACAATTTCTGTGAAATGGCTACCTGCAGTACCAGAGGACTAAGCTCCCTGACAGGATTAAACTCTGTCTGACTAAGTCTGGTTCTAACTGTACTCTCTGGAACAGGAGATCTGTTCCAGCTATGTGTTCTTAAGTCATAAATTTAGTACAGCTTCTTGAATAATCTGCATACAACATATGATCTGCATACTCTCTCTACTTGTTTGAATTACAGCATTCCAAGCTCTCCTTCACTGCACCGTGTTGATCCACTGAGTCCAAGTTCAATGAAGCCTAAGGTAAGTAATAGATATACAGCAAGACAGGCAACTAATACAAAAGTATACATAAAAATAAGAGAATGTATAAGCTAAAAAAGCTGTCTCTAATTTCAGATTACGCTATTCAAATTTAATTTCAAATTAATTTCAAATTACATTACTGTTAGTCCTGGATAGATAGTTACTCAGATGCAGTTGAACAGTGTTAAGATATTTTGAGATCTCTGAGTTTTAGTCGTTATATACAGCGTATTATTGGGAGGTTATATGAGGACAGCAGTATTTCATACATGACACAAGGTCATGAAGGGTTGTATCATACAAGAATGTCACTTGTGAACTCAAAACCACTTCAAGTGCAGTAAGTGGAGACAATTGGGCTCTTCAAAACCGTGCTGCCGCTCCAGATGCAGTTACTGGTGTGGGAATGGCCTTTCTCTCCTCCTCCTTCTTGGTGGCCCAGTTATTTTCCACCATTTCCGGTAGCTCCCAAAGCTCTGACAATGAGCTGGGAAGGAAGTCCTTGGTTGCCACAAGTTCAAGCAGCACGGCACTCTCCGGGATGTTTCAGAAAGCAAGGGATGCGGCAGCCAGCAGGATGGCTTTGGGAAAGGGGCACTCAGGACCCTCCTGGCAGGGCACTTGGGAAGAGCTCCTGAAGGGAGTTTTCACAATTCTACCATTTGATGATTTTTTGCAAGCAATCAAAGATGTATACATTTAAAAGGGAAAAACTGGGAAGGAAAAAAAACCAAAAGAGGGAAATTGCTCTCTTCTACATGCTTCAGGTGCTGTAGTTGTTTCTCTTATTCGACATATTCTACCACTGAAGGGCAAAATAGCTTCTGAACTGGGGTCCTGCTTACGTTGCCACCCAGCAAACATACGAAACATGGAATCACATGAACATCCCTGTACTATTTTACCTGCTCTGCCTAAGGCAACATAACTGGGCAGAAAACCAGTCAAATGCCCACTCTACAGCAGCAATGTAGCTGCTCAGTAGAGGCTCAGGCTGACTATTACTACTGCAAAAAATGAACATTAATTTTTAAGATCTTCCCAGTCACCAAATCAAAATAAAATTTGTATTTGGTGTTCGAAAAGCCCTTCTGCCTGATGGGACTAGGAAAGGAGCTATAAGGGTGGAAAACAGTTACAGGAGCTCTCCATCACATTCAGGGACTTCTTTGTGGATATAGTATTGTGAATGTTTGTCTCTGGATCGTTAGTGTACCCAGAATGTATAATATGCACGATGAATGTATGCATTTGTTGTATTCATTTAGGTTTACGAGCCAGAGTGTGCTACATTTAGAAGTTTCAGGCTTAAAGAAAGGAGGTGTAAGAATGACACTATTACTGGCTCCAACAGACAACATGGAAAGCCTGCTTTTAATATCTAAATAAAACACTGAAGAGAACATGCAATTTTAATATCCTTGCAACTCAGACATAGAAAGAAAAAAATGTTGGGAATTCTGATCGAAGACTAACGCAGCCTAATTTCAGTGTGAGCTCAGACTTCACATTTGCTGTCTTTTTTCTGTTTCTGTTACGATCTCAATTTTTTTTAAACATGTTTCTTTTTAACTTATTTTCCATGTTTTGACTATAATTTTATTTTTTTTTAAAATAGCTATAAAACAGTGCTTATTTCCTGGAAAGACGAGAACGACTCCTTCCAGAGCTGTTCCCATTTCTCCAGCGACCATATATCCACACTGTATTTCAACACTATTTCAATATCAATATTAACTTACTCAACATGGTGCCAGACTCTTAAGAAAAAAAATCATTGCATGCAACAGAAAATAAAATGTTAGTTTCTAAGGAGTGCTGGGAAACTTTGGGTACTTGTTTAGTGTCTTATAATTCAGATAATGTTTTGCCCATACAGATATTCCTATTCACTTTTATCCCTAAAACAGTCACTCCACCTATTTGTTTCACAAATGTGCAGTCGATTACAGTCATTCATTTCAGGTTTGGTTATCCGAAAACAAAGTGTACTTTGGGACAGTAATTTGGAGAAAATTTAATGGTAATGTTTACCATTGTATAATATCTCTCCCAGTTTCATGCTCTTTTATTAAGTATCTTTTTAAATATAATCCTAAACTGGGGAGGAAAGAAAGTTTTCATTGAGTTGGTTTACAATCTTAGAGGTTACTCAGATTGTGCTATATGCATTGAAAAGAGATTGTGATTCAAATGAAAATCAGCAGCTCGTCAAAAATGTTTATTTGGGTCACTTCCAAAAGATAAGTATAAGAATAAAAGTAATCTAATTATTTGGGGCTAAATTATAGTTTGAACATAGACCCACATAAGAGGCTGTGTGAGCTTCATGACTCCAATAGGGGCTCAAGCAGAAACTTACTTGAATTACTACTGAAAGAAAATGGTAATTTTTAAAAATTTATATATATGTGTGTGTGTGTGTGTGTGTGTGTGTGTGTGTGTGTGTGTGTGTGTGTGTGTATAAGCCAAATTGCAAAGAAAAAGGAGGTGGAATGCCTCAGTAAGGAAAACAGTCAAAATCCAATGCCCGCATCCTGTGCTACTTCTAGTCCCAAAGCAGGATATTTGCTTATGAGAAAAGACTACATCTCTGGCTACACTAGTAGTCTAAATGATTGATTGTTCTATAAATTACTTTTTGTGAAAGTTCTCTAACATATTTTTATTGATGTAAAAAAATAGAATAAGAAGCAGTACAAGATAAAGTAATAAAATCAGTATTATCATTTCCAAGTTTTATGAAAAAGAAATTCCTGCTTAAGTAAATGTTCTTCTCCCATCCACACCCATAAGTTTAAAGAAGTAATAACACTGGAGCTTGGGTAGGAGCTGTGCAGAATTATACTGTAAAATATTTCAAATATTTTAAAATTTGAAATTTCTGCAAAATTTTCAGGAGCAAATTGGATGATACAGGCTATTGCAGAAGCACTGGCAAAATCAGACTACTGATTTGAAAATCCTCATGAGTACCAACAAAATGCCAAGCTCAATTCCTACTTATTTTCCTGCAAAGCCACTGAGAGATCTGGTATCATTAATATTTATTTTTCTGAAGAGTAGCAAAGTACTTCAAAAATTTGTTCTTTCTAAAGTTCACTGCTGGGTTTAGAGTTCTACTTTTCATCATCATCATCAATTTTATTGTTGACTTCAAACAGGAGCAGACTTGGGCCCTGACATTTATATAGCTAAATGTGTGGTTTATCTAGCGCCCAAGATCTAATCATCTGAGGCACATGAGGAATTTCGTGGATTAATACTAGCAGCACTTCATCTGATCTCCTTCTGGTTTGTTCCTTAACACAATTAAGTTGTAAATTTTTTGTTTAGGCGCTTTCTCCTATAAATTAAGAAGCTCCAAATGTCAATTTATAAATGGTGTTTCCCTATGAGTTCCCAGGCAGAGTCATAAAGTCATTACTGAAAGTTTTAGCACGGAGCAACTTGTTTAAAAGCGTTGGATGGAGTCCTGCTTCTGCGGAAACATACAGCAAGATTCCCACAGACTTCAGCAGGCCCAAAGTGTCATCTGTGAACCATATTTAGTAGGAAAATATTATGATAAGCCACGGACTCATGGACTTTGCAGAAAACATGAAAAATTATCTGCAGAAGACCTAATAAAATTGCTGCACTTGGTGGCTTCAAATACCAGCCAAAGACTGAGAAAACCAAAGTGGTTTATGTCCCAGAGGATCAGAACAATTCTATGCCTGGTTTATTATATATGAATTACAGAAATATTGTCATGTAATGTTTTTGTAGTCCATAGATCTGTATTTTTAAAGCACAAAAAGGCATGGCAATGGCAATTTTCAAGACTAAGTCAGCAAAATTACTATCTCTCTATGGTAGAATAGGGATACATTAACCTTTCCGATGACTCCTGCTCATGAGTCATGGAGGTGGCTTTTCTGGGAAGCGTGACAAAGACAAAGCAGTACGAGGGAAAAAAGTGAAGAAAATGAAGCGCACGGCTTCCCCCCGAGGAAGGCGCCGCTCTGCAGGACACCCCGCAGGACCAAGGGGAAGCCGCACACTGCGGCGGGCACGGCTCTTGCCAAACCCAAGCTCTGAGCACCCCAAAGACACCCTGGAGCAACGCGGATTCACTCCTGAAACTCCCTCCAGAGAGACGTGTGCACGGATCTGCAGGAGCGCTGGAATGGGTTTGCTACTCCGAACAGCTCTGCATATCAAAAGGGGGAAAGCAGCAGGGGAAGCCGAGCGGCAGCGCTGGGAGAAGAGCTGATGCCCTTGCAGAGCTCGGGAGCGCATCCACGGGAGCGAGGGGCGACGCGGCTCCCGCGCAGCTCCCGCAGCCGCTCCGATGCTCCGGTGCGTCTCGGGCTCTCTCAGCCCGGCGCAGAGCAGGGGGAGAAGGCAGCAGCCTTCCTGCTTGCAAATCATCACACATACTTCAAAGCAAGCCCCGGCCTGGGGTTTCCTGGCACCAGACCCGAAGGTCTCCGCACGTCTCAACAAATGTGTTTGTAACTAAACCCAGGGCCCCTTCAGCGGACAGCATAGGCCAAGCGCACACCGGTGCGCCAGCGACGCGTGAGTGCTGCAGAAAGGGGTTTAATGGCAGGAACTAAATGTGGGAAACCAGGAGCATGGCGGCAGCCACCGCTGGTGGCCAGGGAAGGCCGCAGCGGGTAAGAAGAGAGGGCTGCAGCCAGCAGTGCAGAGGGGCACAGGGGGCTGCCCAAGTCCCTTCCCCACCACTCTAAATGAGGTCACCGTGGTCATCACCGGGGCTGTCGGGGCAGCGAGGCCACCAACTCGGTCTGGCTTCCCTGTGGACAGGGGCACGGACACAGACGCGGCTGCCCGGGCTGCTGCTGGCAGCCTCACCCGACGGGGCAGCAGCTCGGCCGAGAGGACACTGCACTGCCACTGAGCTGCCGGGACTCGCCCCAGGGCCCCGTGCTCGCTGCGGTCGGGCCGAGGAACCAACCTCCCCGGCGGGACGGGACGGGACGGGGCGGCGCGGCCGGGACAAGCTCCGCAGCGCCCCGCGGCTGCGCCCGGCGGGTCGGGCCGGGTCCGCAGCGGTTCCCGCCCCGCGCTGGACGCCGCTTAGCCTGGGAAGAGAGGCAGGGAGCGCGAGGGCAGCCAAATCTGCCGAGAGCTCCGAGGCAGGTGGGAGAGCAGGACGGGAGAGGCGGTGGAGGGAGAGGCAGAGAGCAGCTGAGCGCGGCCGCCCCCGACGGCGCCTCCCGGCTCGCGGTGCCCCAGGTGCTCGGCCGCCCGCGGTGCCCACGCCAAGCAGCGGGCAGAGACGGGACGGCCCGAGCGGAGCCGCCGAGCCGGACCCGGCCGGGCCGGGATGGACGGAGCGGCACCTGGGGCCCTGCGCCCGCCCCGCGGCGACCCGGCCGGGGTTTCTCCGGGTGCCGGGCGGGCGCCGAGCCCCGTTTGCTGGGAATAGTGGCACGGGCGGGGAGGAGCGGCAGAGCTGGCCGGGCTTTTGCAATTACCCTGTCTGCGGGGCGAGAGGGATGCGACGGCGCCCGCCGTCTGACAGGCGGGTCGGGCGGCGTGCGCAGCTCTACCGAAGCGCCCGCGGACTTTGCCCAGCACCCATGAAAGACTCCTCCCCTCCCCCCTCCCCGAAGGTGGGAGAAAGGGATTCAAATCTGCCGTTTTCCTGCCCTGGAGCCTGGCCCGGCTCGGTCGCTGCCGGCGCGGGTGGCCCTCACCGCGGCACCGGGCCCCGCTCACCTGCTCGGCGGCGGCTCCTCGGCGCGGCGCGGCGCGGCCGGGGGGGTCACTAGGCGGAGCAGCGCGGCGGGGAGCCCGCAGCCGCCCCCGAGTCCATAGAGAGGGAGCCTCGGGTCCTGCCTGCAAATTGCGGCAGCGCCGAGCTGTCTCCCATTTAAATGTCTGCCAGCTGAGAGCCGCTCTGCGAGCCCCTCCAGATCATTGGACAAGCGCCTCCAAAGCCCGTGTTATCCGCCCCCTTTAACACTTCCATAAACTTCCACCAGGGAAAGCTTTCAGCCATCCAGATAAACACTCGGCGACTCTCTTCTCTTAAGAGAGTTGGTGCTAAAGGTCAACCCCCCCACCCCAGAGGAATTGTTCCTGGAATGCACAGAAAATTCCCATTTTCCATCCCCATTAAAGTATGACATTTAAGAAGAGTTAAATACCCTCTCCCTCCCTGTTTCCCTTCCCCAGCCCGTTCCCCTCCATTCCTGCTGCCCCCGCCGCCGGCCCCGTCCGGGCGCTGCGGCCACCGCGGGAGGTGTCACCGTGTCGCCCTCGCGCCCTGCCGGGGCAGCGCCTCCTGCCAGCGCAGCGCACCTCACATTTAGCGGGAGGGGATCAGAGCTTGCGGCTGCCGAGCCCTCGGGGGACTCCCGCAAGCCCCGGTGTCCCCGTGCCCCGCACGGCGCCGGGAGCGGCAGCGGCGCGGGCTGCGCGGCGGGCAACGGGCTCCGCTAACGGGGACGGGGCGGCCGCAACCCCGGGGCGCCGCGGGCCACAAGCGCCCCCCGACGGGTCGGGGCCGCCGGAGCCGGTGCAGGTGGCCCCGCGGCAGCGCTGCGGCCCCTCGTGATACCGCGCGGGGGTTTAGGCTGCCCGCGCACCGAAACTGCCCCGCCGTGGTCACCTCGGGCCCCGTCCACGCGCCGCACATCGCGCTCGCCGAGCGGAGAGTTTGATCAGCCTCGTCTATGCTGATGCGGAGGGCTAGCTGAAAAACAAAAAACGTGGATGGGCGGCATTCAGGATGCTGCACTTGAGCAAGGTGCCGCATGTCTGGATTTTCAGAGAATTTAGCAACAGCTCAGTCTTTACGGGCAGAGCATGGCACTAGTTAGCTTCAAGAGATGAGTGCTCAGCACGTTCATAAATTGGGGATTTACTCATCTGTCACCTTAAATCAAGAAGCAGGCACATGTGCATGGTGATAACTTGGGGAAAAGGTTTTGCCTCACTTGCTTGGCCAACAGCGTGCGCGAATGCTGCAGAAGGCATCGGGCAAGGAGCGGCAGGCGACGGCGGGGAGCAGCACGAGAGAGGAGCTGTGTTGGTCAGCAGGGCGCTGAAGCTACTGCTGGAGGAGAGGGAGGCATTTCTGGCGGAGAAGAATAGCAAGGGACTCCCAAATGGATTAAAAGAGAAGCTGAGGGAATTTTCAGGATTTTTCTTTATATTGATCAAAAGAAGATATTAGCCTTCTATTCTAGGCTATTATTAGCCTTCATAGATTAATCACTCCTTAGTGGTGCTGGTAGTCCGGGACCATATCCCTTTGGCTGCTCAGAGAGGAAGCTCTTTGCACAGGGGCCACCCGGCCGTGCCCACGCTGGGGCCGCAGGTGCTGCCCGCGCTGCTGCTCCACAACGCAGAGCCTCCTTGCTGCACTGTCCTGTATGGATAACGGGCAGCCCTGGCGTCTCTCCGGGGTGACACCAGCGGCTGCTGCAGGGCAGGCATCCCTGCTTCCCAGCTACCTGCCTGTGGGGCTGAAGTAGGTCTTGTCCTGACTTATAGCTACCCAAGAAATCCCTCAGGATGTACCTCCTGACATGGAAGCTGTATTTCCACCTCAAGATAGCTCATGATTTCTTGCTAATGAATCCATTGTATTTTCCCATCAGTTTTCTTTCCTCTAATCTACAGTGTCTCAAGTCTTGTGCCTTGGGCTCAGAAAGACAAATCTTCAGGATTTTCAGATCAGGGAGAAGTGGAAGTATTCCTGCAAGATTTTCCTTGTTCACTCATTAAAATAAGCCAACTGGAGAGCAGGCAAAGTGCATCATTCTAGTTGTGCTTGACTGCTTGGACTGAAGGAAGGTAGCACTGAAAAAAAAAAAAAAAGACTTTGCAGAAAGGAAATGCTATTTTCTTTCTTTGTGTCAAGGAGAGGTGGGGAAAGACACTTTTCCTCACTGTTCTGTTCACATCAAGTATCCAGAGCGTTTCCAACTTGGAAGTTTGTATCTCCTTTGCAGAGGAACCCCTTTAGTGAACCGTTCCCAGAAGTGACTCCAAAGATCTCTTTGGACATGTGAGATCTTGTCCAAAACAAGGTCCTGCCAGCTCCTGACTTAAGAGGTACCCAGGATGTAAAAGAAAATTGCCTTCCTCTTCCTCCCATCCACAGCCTCATGAACCCTCAGCATGTTTTGAAACTCTGCTGGTGCTCTAACTGGGGCTACAAAACTGTGGGGACGTTTTGTGTCATCCCTTAGCTTCAGCAGAAACCGGGGGGAACGGACCTGCTTCCACTCAGTGGTTTGAGCCGACGCATGGGGTGTCGCAGGGTCATAACCATGTGTGCTATGGACCTCACTGGATTCGGCTGCCCGCTCGCTATTGTTTTGGGGTCCTCTTTGTTTTTGTTTTACGAATTTCCTCTCCCATTTCTTGCTGGTATTCGCTGTATGAGTTGCTCTTTGTTTTAGTGGAACAGTAAGAATTGTTTCAGGCTTAAAAGAAGCGCTGTGCTTAATTCTTGCAGGGAAAAAATGTTATTGGGCTGAGCTCCTGTCTGCTACTGCTCACTTTGAGCGCTACTCAATATATCCTCACTGCCAGGACAGTTGGCGCCTTATTAAAAGCCTTTGCAGAGAAGCCAAAGACTGACAGGGCCAGATCCTTTTCTTGAGTAAGTTGCACTAGCTAATAATAACTTTAGGAGGATGTAACTGATTTATGCCAGCTGAGAATCTGGCCCTAATATACCTAGAAATCAAGCAGCTCTCACTCCTAGACAGGCTCCTCTAGGTCAAATGTAAGGCAAGCTGTCTAGGGGAGACTGGACACATCTGAACTGCTTTACTTGGTATTTTGAACTGTTCTCCAAAGAAGAGAAAGGAGTTTGGTTGACAGGGCTGTGAATCTGGCACTAATTTAGAGAAAAAAAGAAGAAAAAAAAAGAAAAGAAAAGAGTTCATAAAATTCAGCCATTGGTGACCATCACCAATGGTTTCAATGTTTTATATAAGGCAGCCACTTGGGATATTCCTTTATTTTGGTAATGTTCAAAAAGACTAACGTCAAACCCTCTCTCCGTGTGTCTCGGAGCAGAAAAGCAGAATAGATGAAGTATCTAAGCATCTATACCTACCAATGTGCCTGTCAGTACCAGAGTGGTGATGGTTTGCTGTGCTTCTTGCCTTTTGAGGTTATCATAGTGCAAGAACTTCTGAAAATCAGGGAGCAAAATGTTACGGAAGGAGTTTTCTTCCCAGTGACTCTCTTGGAGCTAGTGACTGTGTTAGAAGCAGGTTTTGACTATCGCCTTTACCCGCTGCTTGCCATCTGCCGTCCTTGAAGGGATGTGAAGATGGGCGATGATGGGCCAGGATCACCAGGGTGGTTGGAGTTCTTAGTCTGATGTGACACAAGACACGTTCCTTTCCAGAGGTCTCATTTCAGAAATGCACTTTGCAAAATGTGCCCTCAGAGATGAGGGTCTAGGGACTGTCCGTCTTCATCCTCTGGAGATGTCTGTACACAGCTGACTTTCCACAAGGATGAGGTGAGCAGTGCCTTCGAGATAAAATCACTAACTTTAGGCTTTGAAATACTTTGAAAGTCTAGGTGAAACATTGTAAAGTTCTCTGACTTGGAATCTGTGGCATGTAGCTTCAGCTTTTCGGCTTGTAAGGGTCCCTGCACCAAGAACCATGGTCACAGAGCAGAACTGCACTGCACAGCGTGCTGCAGAAATAGAACAAAATATATTCTCTGGCCTGAAAACACCTACAAATATAATACAATCCATATGCGACTATTTTTCAAAAGTGATTTTAAAAAAACATATTTTATTAGGGTGAAGTTTGACGGCTGGGCGAATATGATCTTTCATGCTAAATGAGGAAGTATCATTTGTCAACCTAATAGTTTTATAATACCTTTCACAGTATTTTTTGGGTGCATCTTATGTATTTGGTGGTTACAGAAAAACATAACAAGAAAACGAGAGCCATAAAATACCCATGAAAAATTCCTCTGCCCACATGCATTTGCTTTTCATTCTCTTCTGTGGAAAGGCAGTCTTACGGGGCCGTGGCTGTAAGGAAAGGAGGTGTCTGCTGATATGCCTCGTTTTCGGGATAGTTCTGGAGAAACGTGATACAAGAAGTGGCCAGGCGAAGCAAACAGGCTGCGTGTGGGTAGGAGAAGCCCTTACGGTCTGACGTGGTAACTGGGTATTATGAAAGGAGTCATCTAAGGAGCTTGACATGTTTTTCACTCCAGTGATCTGACAACTATGAAATACAGTTTCCAGTTATGCTGCAGAACTGAAGGACTCCTTTCCCACTCCTTACCGCATCCCGCAGGCTGACAGCAACATTTTGGGCGGGTTGCATAACACTGTTGAGATACGTATGGATATACACAGTTCCATCGAGGTTGTCTCTTCACTTTTCTCTCACTATAACAATAAGTGGTTTGTTGTTCAGATCCACCTGTAACTGTTTCTCAGAAGTCTGAAAGAGAAGGGGGTTGATGTGATGAGGCGGGGTGGGAGGAGAGGAGGTTGTTGCTGCTTGAAGTAGGAAGCTGGAATTCAAGAAACTTGGGCTTTTTTCCTTTTGCTTTGCTACTTGCAAAAGAAAAAAATAAAGGAGTAATAAGGGAAGGAGCACTATCTATTTACGTAAGAAGGTTTGAAAGACTTTTGTGTTGGTTCAGGTTTTTTTTTTTTCTTTTTTTCCATTGCCCTCTTTAAAATTCAAATCTTATCTCTTCTTTCTGTTTTTCCTGGCAATATCTAGGTAAAAACAGAATAGCAGATTAAAAAGGTTTTGCAGGGAATGAAGGAGCTGAAGCTCTTTTTTTTTGGCTGAGACAAAACTCCACATAGCCTGTGCAGAAGCTCTGTATTTTATATTCAAAATCCAGTGTGACAAAAATGGCTACTGTATTATAGACAGGAAAAGGTTGCTAAATCACTGTGCCCCTTTAGTATTTTCTCTCTCCCTTCTCTTTTAGCTTTTAGTGAATATAAATGGAGCACTTTCTGCTTGCTTGCTCATTCTCTTCTTTATTTTTTTTTATTTTATTTTATTTTTTTTGCTTAATCTCTATGGGCTGAGGACAAGGCCTACATGGGAGGTGCGAATAACCCCCTTTTCCTTATCCCTTTTCCCTTTCTTAACTCACACTGATTTTGTCATGACTCCATTTCCCCATCTATAAAACTGCAATAAGGAACAGAGTTTTCAAAGGAGCCAGAATCATTTTGGCTTAAATCCGTAAAGTTGGTTAGGTACACAGCTGCCAGTGAAATCAGCAGTCAGCATTGAAATTAATCTGGGAAGATTTTTTTTTTTAACTTTTGCATTCATATTTGTGTCTGCATAGGAGTCTGAATGAATCCATTTTTAAATGTCTAAAAGCTTTTAATAGAGAGGAAGGCCTTTTAACTTCGTAATTCTCTGCTATAAAAAAATCATATTTCCAGTGAATAAGCCAAGTTTTCACTGTTATGGTCAAAAAAACATCTAAAGGCAGACAAAGAAGTATTTTAACCAGTTGTGGTTATCTAAAATAACTGCTAAAGATAAGGTTCCAGCTCAGCAGGCTATTGATCTGAAGAGCATTTTAACTACAGACATAAATGCAAGCATATAGTTAAGTGCTTTGGTAAGAAAGGTGGACTTCGGTGCATACCTAATTCCTTTGCTAAACTCTGGTTTCAGACCTTCAGTCCTGCGGGGACTTGCCAGATGCTTGACTTTATTTTCAGTGGGACTATTCAGAGTTTATAAAACAAAATGCATTCAAAAATCTGAGAGGCTGGAGTCAGGAGAGCCTTACTAGAAGACTCAAACCAAATTTTTATATATGTCTTTGCCCTGTTAAAGGGTCCTCTAGTTGATGATCCTCTATGATGAGGATGATGATCCTCTATTAGGATTTGTAAGGCAACAAACCTTACAAAGCTTAGAATTAAAAGTATAATATAATAATAATAAAATACAAAATAAAGATCTACTTTTTATCTGTATGGTTACCAAAAATTTCCTCTTTCAAAAATTGCCAAAAAAAAAAAAAAAACCCCACACTTCTGGGAAACTACACAAGCAAGTCCAGGGCCAAATCTCTTGTCTTGATATTCCAACTGTTCTGTTTTGCTTCTTCTGTTTCCTTGTCAAAAGTATCCTGTTTAGCCTGTTTGGCTAAGGGCAGTGGGATATTTATTCATTGATCTTTCCCTTTCTTAGAGTATCTTGAATTCTAATTAGCATTTTCAAGTTCCCCAAATATAACTACAGCAGACATCATTCTCTGTCTGCAGAGCTGTTCAGAGTCATGGAAGAGCTGTAAAGACCTGAAAGATCTTTCTTTCTGCAAGTAACCACACTGCCGATTAATTCTTTATCAGTTGCTTTCATTTGCAGTTTTGCTTTCTTTTTTTTTTCCTTTTTTTTCCCTTTTTTTTTTAATGATTAATATGCAATCCAAAGTGCCTGAAAAAGCATAAAATCACTTGGTGTTAAGAGAGATTCTCTAAATAACTCAGGAGCTATCCTCTAGGAGTTTACAATGAATCAGGCATCAAGCCCTTTGAGCTTTTGGATGCACTTTCACAAAGTCTAAGAGTGTAAACATTTTTCTCCACCCTCCCCAGGAAGTCTTAATACACTAAAGACGTAAGTAAAGAAGTTAAATTGCAAGGGCCCAAATCAATCACACTTCAGATCAGTCTGTGGCAGGATTTTTTTGGTTCTGAACCAGATGGAACTAGACTCTTAGTAAAGGAGGTATTATTATTTCTTGATGCCATTTCAAAATGAACATATGAATTCACAGTAAAAAAATACATATCTTTCCTTTGAAAAATAGAATAAAGCATTTAGAGGAAAGAATCCTTGGGAGTTGGTGTCACCAAAAGCTATTAGACAAGTTTAAAAAAGAAACAACACACCAAAAAAGAACCCTCTCATAGCTATTTCTTGTTCTTCTGATCTAACTAAAGGGAGAACAGAAATGAACAGTATTGTAAGGCAGAGAAATCCTTCTTTTTAATACCAGGATTTCTTGGGTTCAGAGTTTGTGTTCTTTTGGCTACGTCATTCCTTTAAGCTGTGTTTTTCACATGAAGATGGCAATCTTGGTGTAAAACCCTACCAGAGACCAGGTACAAGGAGATCTTACCTCTATGTCATTAGTGATATAAGTTCAGGGTGATGACACAAGGTAAAAAGCATATCTTTGTCCAGTGGAGATGCAGCAATTTGTTTAGAAGTTTCTTACAAACTAGGCAGGAGATGGCAGCTACAGTCAGATGTAAGAAGTCCTCCTTCACTGAGAGTGAAAAATCATCACAGCAAAACATGACTTTTTTGTTCCAAGTTCAGAGGAACATTTTGAAAGACAAAACATTTTAATGTGCCTGATTGAGTTGATTCTTTTATCTAGGATCCCAATCTCTCTTGCTTTAAGAGCACTACCACCACTTTCTGTAAAAATTTTTGAAAACTTCTTCAGTATTTGGCCCCAAGTCTTTTAATAGGGAGAATGACTCCAGAGACCACCTTAAAAGGTATTTTTTCCAGATGAGAGAAGGGAAAGTTTAAGTCTTAACCTCTGTGCTGCAAATGCTTACATCATGAACATGGCACCTTAGCATCACTGGGGCCCTTTGCCGATAAGTCCTCACATGAGAATGTTTGCAAGATCACATTTGTCACTGGAGTGCTACTGATGAATAAGGACATGGGTTTTAAATTGTTCCTTTTCATCAGATGCAAAAGGAGCAAAAGGATACTTTTAAAGTAAATAGAATAAGGAATGCATAGTCAACTAGAAGGAGTCTTGCTAATTCCTAGTTCTTGTTCTTGCATTTATTTGGGCAGCATCTGAAAGCAGCTCATATTCCTGCAAAGACTACATTATATGAATAAGAGAAAGAAGCCTGATATTGTTTCCAGAATCAGAAAGGAGAAGATTGTGGCTCCTACATACTCACTCACAGGCATAACCTTGGACAAACTTTCCCAGAGAAGCTGGGGCTGTGATGCTGATCTCACTGCTGGAACACTGGCTCACAGCCCAAAGGCAAACCTTAGACTGAGCTCAGATTCACCTTAGACTTAGCTGGGAGTTGGCACACACCATATGCAGCAGCCACTTCTTTGACTTCTGTGACTGCTGCTTGGTTTGCTGCTTTAGCTAACTAACTAGAAACACTAAACTGAATTTGTTTGAGTACACCTGTGTTGGGACTCTAGGTGTCCAACTTTGGGTAGAAGGAGATGCTGCTCCTCAATTCAGGGTTCAAAGGCTGGGCCTTTTTCCTGAGGTTAACCACCTGGAGGTTGTTGTAGTCTTTTGTCCATCCTCTAAGACCTTTTTCCCCCCCCCCAGTATCTGTCTGTCTACCCAAACAGTCCTTGGAGGACGTGCTAGAGCCCAGGTGTTAACCTGTCCTTCCTCACGTTCGCTCTGTCCTACTAACCACAAGATAACAAACTCGTGTTCATGCTTGATCCCATTTGCTGGCCCTGTTAGATCTTTGATTCTTTTGCCACAACTCTCCCAGACGCATTTTTTTGTTAATCTGTCTGCTTCTGCTGTGGTGGTTTGTGCAATGCCTGGTCCTGCAGGATGTATGAAGTGGTTGGTCCCTGCAGGCAATATAGGCAGGAGATTGCCAACTTGTGGATTGAGGCTGGCTTTAAGACTGAGGTGTAGAGCTATGCAGGTTCACTGAGTTTCAAGCAGTCCTGGGCATGCAGAGGTTTAAGTTTAGGTGCCTGAGGGACTTTACAGACAAGAAACATAGCTGTGGATGGACCTTCCTGCCAAAGGAGTTGGAGAACGGGGGACAGGATTCGAGGATCACTCACCTGGCCTTTGGTGTTTGCATTACACACAAGGCTACTGTGGGCAATGAAATCATTTAGAGCTCTGGCCCTCCAACCTGACTGCCTCTGTTCACCTCTCTGTGGATTAGAAATGCTTTCCAATTTCGTAAAACTCCAACTTGAAGACATCTAATCAGACAAAAATAGAGATGCAAAGTGTTTTTAACAAGCAGCTGATACTTTAGGAGCAGTCTGTGAAGGATATAGCTTCAAGGCGGTGGACAATTCCTATCATTGTTAGGGGTCAAATGTTGCTGCCGAGAACATAAAAACAGTGGGAAACGGGTGATGCTAGTAAGCCACAGGAATGAGCCAATAGCCTCAACTATTAGGGCAGAAAAGAATTCATGTATTCTAAATTGAAAGAAACATATCTTATGTTTATACCTTATTTTTACTCATTGCCTGCATACTGGATAGCTTGCACTCCTAAGAACACTTGAAAACAAGTTCTTCAGTAACCTGTAACTCCAGACTTGTTGCTGTCCCAAAAGTTGCAGCAAAGCTGGGTGGACGTGGGCAGAGTGCATAAGCTCCAAGGGGTCAGAAGATCTGGGCTGAGCAAAATTCCAGGGCAAACTTCCCCTCCTCTGAGCTGTGCACATATGTTGCCATGTATGCATATAACCCCCACTGCAGCTGAGTCACAGGGCTGCAGGGGAATTTAATCAATAAGCCACCAACTATGCACAAAATAAGATAATGATACTTATCTGCTGTAAGAATAACTCTCTTAGAACTTGCTTAAATCAGCTATGACTACTTTTTAATTGATAAATACTCTAGGCAGCAATAAAAATAGGTTTCTTAGTTCAATTGCAGTAGCACATCTCCAAGGCTCATAAATCTTCCAGCCATTGTACTACCCTTTGGCGTCACTGGAAGTTTTGCAATTGACTTAGTCACTGGTTGCAGCATTCCTCACACACAGGAAAAAAAATGAGGGAAAGTAAAAACTAACCAGTGCTGAACTATTAGGGCTGCTTTGGATGAGCTGACTTTTTCTTTTTTTGGGTATATTTTGGTCATTTGGAAATTCAAAATGCCACAGTGATGGTCATTTTTTCATTTATTTCCAAATGTAGAAAAAAATGTAGCAAGGATTCTGCCCATGAAGAACCAGGATTATTTTTCCCTTTCTCCTATAAGGGCTGTCCCACTAGAATTTAAGCTACATATAAATGACTTTGAGGCTTTAAAATTAAGATAACATACTGAAGAAGCGCTAGTGTTTTTTTTTTCCCAGAAAATAAAGAATTAATTAAACAAGTTAAGCCTAAGTGCAATTTCAGAACTGTACATCTCCTCTCTGACATCTCTCTCTCTGATATTCAGAGATTCCAAAAGATTACAAAAGAGATTACAAAAAGTAAAATCTATCTGTAATGGAGATCTTTTGTGACTTCTCCCCCAAAAGGACCCTATTATATGATGATTAGGTTTAGGACAAAAATCTGTAATGAAAGCAGACAATTTTTATTTATATATTTAAATGATGACTTTCTGGTCTGTAAATGAATGACATCTAGCTCAGGGAGGAGGGAGAGTTTAGGACTATTGGCAAAAATTCACATTATTCCTCTGCTTTGTCTTTCTCCTTTGCCTCTCTCAGTTAACAATGAAATTTAGCCACTGACTCTCACTACTGTTTTTCTTGGAGAGCAGTGTAGAATGAAGAAATGTTGTAATTAAATGTAAAAGACACCCATACATTGTAATAAGAGCTGGATTCCACGTGTTCCATGTGTTTTGGTAATAAGAATGGTCTTTCTAGGGAGAAGGGAAAAGTAAGACAAGGTAGTTCAGGTCTACCAACCTTTGAAGCTTGAAGCCATCCCCATTACCCACCATCTCTGATCCCTTCACTCACCTCAAGCACACACACACACAAAAAGACTTTGTGACTCCAATGTGATTTTAAAACCTCTTTCTGTACCAGTTGGTCATGCCACTACCATGACATTCACAGCCATCTGAGATGTGCTCTGCTCCCATGTGTTGCACATATGGCCAGCAGCTCCTTCACCACCAAGGCTTGCACAATCACAATCACCATCATAAATAAGGCAAACGGCAGCAGTTGCTACATGTTTCCTTCTCACAGGGAAGTAGGATGGTGAGCTGGAATTCAACTCCGTTCTTCACCTGTGTATGTACCTGGGAAACAATTCGTTTATTCCTTTCAGGATCTCATGTAGGGGTAAGTCCTGTTGCAAACTTGGCCATAGGCTTTTAGTCCTGTGCCGCTCAGATGCACTGGTGGTTCCTGCGGCCCTTTGCAGCGGTAATTACACCATCTCTTTGTACTTTTCTCTTTATTTCTTATTCACTTTGTGTCTAAGGATGTCACTGTCGATGTCTGTGGACTTTGGGGAGCTTGTTGCCTTCATGCGTGGTTG
Source organism: Rhynchotus rufescens (assembly GCA_032273925.1). NCBI lineage: Eukaryota > Metazoa > Chordata > Aves > Tinamiformes > Tinamidae > Rhynchotus > Rhynchotus rufescens. The sequence continues at coordinate 3,322 of JAVCKT010008615.1, read as the reverse complement.
GAAGCAGACCTCAGCTCTGGGAAGGCATTACTTATTTAAGATTATGGATGATTTAAGATTATTCCATTGCTTAAATAAATCTGAATTTGTTTTTTCAAATGTATATGCACGCAGTGAGGGATTGGATATCATTTTAGGTGCATATGTATATGCATATATGTGGCATTGGATTTGACACTGTTTCTATTTAAGGCAACTCAGTTTTCCTTCCTACCAAGCACAGAGAAAAGAGAATTCAATCTATTTGCCAGCTCTCCCTAGCCAGAAACATTCATTTTAGGTTCCTTGGATTAGGAAAATTGGAGGTATCATCCTCTGATTCACTGACAGTGCCGGCAGCTCCTGACTTGGGAGCTTGGATCTCCTGCGCAGTGGTAGCTGATCAAGAAGTGACAGCGCTCATCCCCCTTGGAGCCACGTGCACGTGTACGTTCCCTGTATGTTTTACATTTCTCTTCAGCTGTGGCAGCATCTTCTACATCTGGCCTTTCTTCTCCCAAGCAGTTCATAAATTTGAATCCATGAATTTGGCAGAGCAGTTGTCTTTGAATTCTTTATCCTAATGATCCAGACACGCCAGAGCCCTGATTTCAGTTCTTACAGCCACATATGTAAGAAGCACTTGCATATATAGTAATCATAGCACCAGTGTTACTGCATTAAGAGTTGGTCTAGCTTACAAGCAAAAATGGCCAGAAGATGCCAAGTTTGTTTTGGGTTGCTGTTGTTATGGGCTTTTTTTTTCTTCTCCCAGCAAATTTAGATGTTTCAAAAATTGTTTTTGTACAGCATGAAAAGGAAAACAAAGCCTTTTCAACACTTTCACACAGCTTCTGGTTTGAAGCCTGATTTAGGGCATGGATTCAAATCTCTTCATAGTCAAGAAAAAAGTGTACTTTCTTGCTTCCAACTGCTGGTATTTGGGGAGAAAAGGGGGCATAGATGTTGCTCTAGCCACATCATACTCCCCAAACTTACTAGATTATCTAGCCATCATTCTGCCCACTCTGTTTAATGGGTGAAGAAATGCCTTAGCAAAAACCTTAATTTTTTACAAAGCAATAGTCAGGTCAGCTTTACTTACAGTCCTGAAAGTAAGGAATATTTTAAGTGTGTCTGCAGACATCCCATTCCCAGGAATGAGTGCCAAGTTTCTTTGGTTTGCTCACAAGCTGCTGAATTGATAAGATTATCAGGAGGGTTTTGTTAGGTGTTTGCAAATGTGCCAATAAAAAGAAGCGTATCACTTTTTTCCCTCTTAAATAATTCACTGAGGTTTTTTTATTACTTTCTTCTGTGGGTTTATAGCTTAATATTCTTTACTACTGTATTTATTAAAAAACACATTATTTTAAAAATGTATAGCCATATATATGTGTGTGTATGTATATGCACACATTACCCCCCCAAAGTTAAGTATTGTATCATTAATGAAATACTTTGCTCAGTAATGCTTTATTTTTTTTACTAGTATCACAAATATTTCTTTACCAGACAAAAATAACATTGGCATGGCAATACACTTTACTCTTTATAGCTTCAAATTGTATCTCAAAACCTTATGAGGTCATTAATCCACTTGCAGTTTGTAAAATAACCTGATAATGTTCCCGTTGCCAAATAATGAATATTCTAATCAATAACAATATAGGAGCTGCTTAATCCATAAGGATCCTAAGAGCAACAAGCTGATGATACGTGTGAGAGCTGAACAGCTATTTATTTTGTTATAACTACTGTTCTGGTGATGTGAGCTCCTACAGAGGGGAGTTATGTAGTATCATTATGCATTGACTCTAAAGACCAACATTTATGGTGATTTTTTATATCAAAACTACACCAAAATATTGGATTGTGTTTAGACTGTTGAGGGAGTTCAGAGAGCAATGGGGAAGGACTTTTAGCTAGATTTTTGCTTTTTGATGAAAACTGCACTAACAAGCTTAGTTAGGAAGGCAGCTCTACTCCAAAAGTAGATTTGGACTCATGAATCCTTGTACCTTGCCCAGCTGTATTTTTGTTGTACTTTCACACCTACTCATAAATAATCTGGCAAAGGGCCACCTCTGTGAATACTGAATATTGTGAATTATTCACCAAGTACTAGTATAGATAAGCAAATGCCAGACATGGTCAGATTTGTGATATTCTGTGAGCACCAACCTAAGGTGGAGAGGAACTTCATTTTCTATTAGTTTCCCTGTGTACTTTATATAAGGGGTCACTGCTATTTTGCTAAGTCTTTCTGTAAAACTAGGGAAAGTTGACATTTTTTTTAAAAGAGATTTGAAGTTCAAGTCATAAACTAACATTATTTTCTATAATCCAAACGCTGTTTGTGCATGTGGCTTGGTTGGTTTATACTATTCCAGATGCATCCTGAAAAATAACCTTTTATATATGTATGTTTATATACATATATATATATTTTCAGCTTCAGCATATAAAGTTTTTCAGCTTCTCAGGGAATAAGGCTAATTATGCTTCCTGGAGCAGTACCAAGAATAGTGATAGCCACCAATGTTATTAGAATATCATAGTGTTTCAGAAGATTATCAGCTGCATGATCCTACATTTGGATTCACTGTATGTTGCCACAGTTTTATTAACACAGACAACTGTCTCCATCTCCACCTATAATATTCCACGGACACATAATATAAGCACTTTATAATGTGCCAATGCTGCTGTTACTCAGAGGAAAAAAAAAGGGGGGGGGGGATTGATTTCTAAAAGTACCATTGATAAGGCAATAAGACTTGCAAGTGTTCAGGAAAAGTCATGGACTGATTAAAACTAATAGAAAAATGTTCCAGTGGGTAAACTCAAAAATCAGTTCTTTAATTTTTAAATCTGCACAGCAATAATTGAGACAAATTAGCCTATGAAATATTTTGGAAAATGTCACTTTGCAAACCTTGTAGATTGCTTAAATGTTTATTAAAATAGACCAAAAGCCAAAATTCTCTGGGTAAAATAAATACTTCGCCTTTGCTAAGTAACAATATTTGTGAACAAAACATAAAACTATAATTTTCATGTGTCAAACAAAGTAAAATTTAAGATTAAATGTTGGAGTCAGACTGGGCATTTTTTACATCTCCCTATTTGCAAGCTGCTCATTAAGACCATTTACCTCACATTAGCTATTAAAATGACTAATATTTTTAAAGTTTGCTCCGTGACTAAAATAAAAACAACAGAACTGTCCTTTTACCATAACTTAACGAAAAGCAGAACCATATTTTCGTTATCTAGAAGAACATACTGTTATAAATACAGCTGTTTTTCATCTACAATTATATAAATAATAAACATGCTG
>JAVCKT010008614.1:9435-25032 GCA_032273925.1 Rhynchotus rufescens | reverse complement strand
TTTCCATCCATTCCACGATGTTTTTCCAGTGGGAAAGGGGTTATAACTTGCACCATTGCAGCACCCCTACAGTCTTTGCTTCTTACAGAAAACTGGTGGAAGACGGCGTTGGTTTCCTTCCTGTGTTAACAATATGAATTAACTTGTATTTCTTAGTTTAACAGCCTGCTGGTAGCTCACTCTCTTTCTATGTGGCTTTTCATTCTTCATGCATTTTTTTTCTGTTGGTTCTGCATCTTTTTATTATCGTGTGTTTTCAAGTGTAATTAAGACTTAAAGCTTGAAGGAGGTAACATCTAAATGAGGAATTAAGAACAGCACTGCAGTAATGCTAAATACTTTCTTTCCAGAAAGAGAAAACCGCACTCCAGTCTGCAGGGAGGAATGGCAATGGAAAGCATTTGATGAACATAATTTATGACTTGCACAGTGCTGTGTGTTTGCAGGAGGCTTTGCTAATAACACCTAACAGTTCCCTGCGGACTGCGGGCTCCCTGTGTCCCCTTTGATTTATCTGCTACCCTGAAGTTCAGCAAAGGTAACACAGCGGAGAGGAGAGGTGTTATAAAGTGTGACAGAGCCCGTCTTCTCTGAGAGTTGGGCTGCCACGATGCATATTTTGCATCCCTTTCTGGGATGCAAACCGGGAGGCGCAACCTCCTTCCCACTGGTGCCTTTTGGAGCTGGCTCCGCACTCAGGCTTCCCGGGAGCCGGCTGATGTTCGGCAATACGAAACATGGGATGCTGGTTGAAGAGGCAACAAATCTGCAGCTGGCAAGAGGGGGACGGGTTTCCCACCCTCGGCTCGGGAAGTCGGGAAGGATTTAACCAGCACGCCGCTATTTCCACTGCATCCTGTGTAGGTGGATAAATATTCTGATTTAAATATTGTAATGAAGTATATCAGAAGCTTCAGAAGATGTTTCAGGAATTTAGGTGCATGCAGAAATTTGATCAGAAGGCATATGCAGGGGTACAATTAAATCCAGTGAAAACACGCTGCCGCGAGAAGTTTAAGGAAAGCAAGAAATAATTAGCAAAGGAAATGGGGATATAAAATGAAAAACTTTGGGACGAGGAAGCAGAGATGCTTCAGAAACAAAAGATAATAATACAGCAACAGCTCTTTCAATGCAGACTAGCAGTTTGGTGTATAGAGAAGCAAAATCATTTGAATTTTGTTCTTTCCTCCTAGTAATCCTGCTGTATATTACTGTGGGAATCGGGGCTTCAAGGGTAAGGCCAGACCTGCTCTGTTGCAAATCTCTTCTGATTCCAGTGCCATCAACTCTTGCCTTTTGGGCTGCTGTTTCATCCAGCCGAGTCACTGATTAATTTAGGGCACGGACCTCTGTCTCGTGAGGAGTAGGCAGAGCTCGAGCCAGGCCAGAGCTGGCTGCTCTGTGCTGCATTAGCCCGAGGAGCGGATCCTATTGATCTTTCCTGGGTTCTTCTGGCCTGCCCTGTGTGCTGAAGCTCTTTCCTTCTGTAAAGCTGCCATCAATTATAGACAGAGCCAAATCTAGATAAACTGTGGAAGGTAGATGTGAAAACACGGGCAAAGATTGCATATTTACGATCTGTATTTTCTTCCTTTGCATTCAAGAGATAAATATGATGTTTTGAGTGATCCGGCAAGGCATCATTTGGGGAGAAGAAAAATAGGCAAAATATTATTCTTAGCTGCAATCCCTTGGGTGGTGAACTCCTGCTATCGTAATGTTTTAGACAAGAGTGATTTGAAAAACTATCTTAAAAGGTTGTGGGAATCTGGCAAAGCTGAACTGCATACCTGGAAGGCATTTGTATACATAAAGCCCAAAGAGAAATTATGATGATCAATCACATTGTTTTTCTTCATGTTTCAGGACAAGGATGCAACGTCTGTAACACAGCAGAAGCCAAGTGAGGAGAAAGGGATGTCATTTTAATTCATCTAACTAAATTCTAATTTTCAGGCCCTTTGTCTGGCTGGGGAATAGCGCTGGCAGCAGAGTGGCTGCTGGCAGAGGAGTTCATTTCTTTCCCAGAAGAAAAGAAATCAAAACAGCTTTGCACTGATCAGCTGGCACAGGCGGCCGGATCAATGGTTGGCAATTTGCAGGGCTGTGCTGTAGATAAGGCTGTCACATTTTGGCAGTCTCATCACTACCAGCCAGCCACATAATAGCTGATAGGTCCCTTTCAGATAAAGACGGGAAGAAGATAGAAAACTGAAGAGCGAGGGGAGTGAAAGGGGGATAGAGGAGGAAGGGAGGATGACAAATCAGGATTTTCAAATGCTCTTTTAGCCTGCAGGCCTTTTAAGGGTGTGTTGTTATTGCTGCTAGTTCCTAAAGTTTTTAAGTGATAAATAATGTCAGTTTTTGGTGTGATTCTTAATTGTTATACTTGTGTTTTTGAAAAAGGACAGATGTTTGCTGCAGAGCAGAGTCCCTGGGAAACTACTGAACTCCAGAAGCACAAAGCACAGGGTTAGGTCTGCTGGAGATGTCAGAACCCATCAAACACTTCTAGATTATTGTCTCTCTTACTTGTGTGCTGTAAATATGAGATAGGGAAGGTCAACCTTGAAAAGGGAGGGTGGGCTTTTGTCCAGGCCCATTTCTGGTCCATTATTTCTTGCAGGTTACCTTTGGGTGGTCCTGTGGTTTCTTTCCATGCAAACTGTGTCCTGGCGAAGTAAACCAGGAAAAAAGCAAGAGGGGACCATAGTAGCAACCGAGTTACTTATAGATGTTTCGGTTTTTAGGAAAATTGAAGTTTCCTCTCATTTTTGTTGCTTTATAGTTTTCTAGTGGCTCACTGAGGGTCACAAGGAATTCCTGGAGTGACTAGATGGCAGTACAATGAAAGGAGGTTTCGAAATCATTACGTTAATACTGGTAAAGCTGCTCAGTGTGCTTAGGGAGAATTAGACGTTTCCAGAAGTCTGAGAACGCGGAGAGTAAAGGAGTCATTTGTTAAAAGTACCCTGGCTGTTCTTAATCATCTGGAGTCTCATGCTTATATTAGATATTTCAGACTGTAGGGAATGTTCTCTAATTCCAGCGTGTAGTCTTGTGCCGTCTTACAAAATGAGTCATACCCAATTCTTGTCTTTACTTTCCTCTTTTTCTCAGATTTTGCTCATTTGAGAGGGAGAAAGGCTTATTTTATTTGTAAGGACAATTTGAATGTCACTTTTTCTGCAGAAACAATTTTCAAATCTTTTTTTTTATCAAAGCATTTTAATATCACTCATCTTGGAAATCTCCATACAAATTATTTTTGCCGCTTAGTTTTCCGTTCTCTTCCTTGGTAAATAGTGAAAACAACTCTTTTCGGTCCATTGCAGTGAAGCTGATGAAACATGTATCTGCAGCTAGGTAGAACGCTCTCCCTAAAGTCCAAAAGGATTTGCAATGTAGTCAGCCAAGTCTTTCAGACTATTTTCCAACTTGATTCAGTCAATTCTTATGGTGCATTGCACCACTTTGTTGTGACTTGCATGTCAGAAACACGAAAAAAAAGAGGGAAAAAAAAAGGAAAAAAAAAAGAGGGGAAAAAATCCTTCCTTATTGACATTCTGGAGAATTAAAGACTGGGAATGAGAGCGCCACAGTGGCAGGCTGACATGGATTGTTTATTTAATTCTTCCAATTTGTTCACCTTAATGAAACAGCGAAAGATTTGAGTGAGCGGTAATTAACAAGCGAGAGCCTGTCTAATGAAACCGGTATAGGATGATATTTGTTTCAAGGATCAATAAAAGGCTGTGAGTGAAGATCATACTGGCATCGCTCAGGAAAACAAATCACCTTATGCCAATCAATTGTCATGCTGCACATGCATGAATCTGTGTGGAGCATTTTAAAGATTGCATTAGTGGAAAGACAGGAAAGGAAAAGCTTGATACGTTTGGAGGTACCTAGTACTTCATTTGTTGGTCTGTCAGGTGCTATAATTACAATTGCAGCATTTTTCTTCTGTCCCTTCAATAGCTATTACTAAGCAATTTTAGTGACATAATCTAATTAACGCGCGCTTTCTTTTAGAGCATCCGGAGCCCGCTGCTCGTAGTTTCTTTGTATTTTAACTATCATCGCTTACATGTTTTCAGGAAAACAACACAGTCTGCTTTCCCAGGAAAAAAAGGAAGGAAAAAAAGAGCAGCTGATTTAAAAAAGAAGATCTCTGTCAGTGCCTTCAGCTCTCCGGAGACAGCAGTTAGATTCCCCCATGCCACCGGTTGGCTTAGCAATTAATATGGCAGCAATTAGCAGTGAGTTTCCAGATCTCAGGCACGTTTTTATTTACACAGCAACATTACTACTGACAATTACACTGTGAAATAGAAAACAGTGGCAGGGAGGTTGTGTGTCAAAATATGTAATTATTTTGATAGGAGGATTGGGTGTCATGTTAACACATGCAACACAAGAGTATCAAATGCAATGCAGTCAAATGCTTTTGTGAAATTGTTTGCCGCTAAAGAAGATTAGATTTAAATTACATTCTTCTCCCTCCACCAAAAAAAAAAAAAAAAAAAAAAAAAAAATCAAGTTTTTAACTACATGGAGAGATACAGATCATAGACAAATGTGTAAAGATTGTGTTATTCGGCTGGCTTCAATAATTTAGGGTGAGATTCATGGGGCTGAAGGGATAATAGAGACAGTCTAGTGTGAACAGGGGCTGAAGGCATTCAGAAATCTCTAGTAAGGTAAAAGGCGACTTCTCTTTTTCAGAAAAAGGTAGAGAGGTATACCGTGGTGAAAGCCAAAATACTAGTTAAGCTCATTCTTTCAGAATCAAAGCACAGGCGAACCTAAAATAACCATCTTAAAAGAAATCTGACATTTGAGGTGTACAGATTACTGGAGGATGTAGGAAAATTGAGAGATGCATTCTGATGGTGGAGGAGATTCAAAAGATGTACCCCAAATTTTAATTCTTGTTGACCCAAAGAATTCCTTAGAACTGTTCAAAGACTTCCATGACTTCTTCGATGATTTTTAATTTAATACACTTTTCTTGCCTATAAAATTCATTAGAATACTTTTATTATTGTCACAGTTCTGACTAACATGCAGTAAATCAAGGATTTGAACAAACTCACTTGGATAATGGGAATGCGCTTTTTAACACAAATTCAGATACCAGGCATATAACTCAATAAAAAGTAAAACTTTAAATGACACTTTATATATATTGGAATTTTATTCCCTTCATAGTTTTAAAGGATATTGACACATTTTTCTCCCAGCTTTTTTTTTCTTTTCTGTTTTCTGAACTTATAAAAAGATGGATCATTAACATAGTATCTATGGATAATTTATGCATTTTTCTAGTGCAGTAATGAATGTCACATATAACATTATCACAATTTGGATCAGAATATGGCCCTGCTTTTCAAAGGTGCATGAAAAGTTAAATCGTGGGAAATTCTCATTTTAATATACTTGCTGCAGAGCTGTGTCCATATATCTAGAGATGTATACAGTACCATGTTCATGAAAATTGTTGATTGAATAGAATTGGAGCCAGCACTTTTGGGAATGTTAATTCCATGATATTTATTCGGCTGACCAGAAATTTAAGCTCTTATGTCGATCTTATCAGGCCTTCTTGAATCCCACTATGAGAATCATATTCAGTAACCGCATTTGTAACTTCCTGGAAGCTGGAGGCTGAGCTGCATTTCTGTAACTTCCCTACCCTTGTAAAGTGGCAAATAACTCTGACTGGATTTATTCCAAGCATAGTAAGAACTCCCAGTTGAGAAACTGCATTTAGGAAGTGGAATTTGTGTTAAATACTCAACCATGAGCCACCACCAACAGGAGGCAAAGGAGGTAGGAAGACACTAACTCTGCTTTGTGCCACAGTAGCAAGGGCAAAATGATCTGCAAAATGATCTGCAAGTGGTATCAGAAAACCAGAAGCTGCAACAGATTAACAGGAGCAAATTACCTTTAGTCGTTAAAATAGTGGGTTTATGTGTCTGGGTACTGCTCCATTACATTATTGGAAGATGCATAAGCATCAGCAATTCAGATGTTTTCACTAACTACTTAGAAATATTCATCATTTGCTATGGATTTCATCCATATGTGCCTACACTGACATAGATATGTTTGTCTAAATATGCATTATATGTATATACACACACATGCACAGGTGTATATATATATTCGTGATGACAAATACAGTTGATTTCCATCAATGGTGAGGAGGTAGGTTATGGAAAATATGCGAAGAATGTGTTCATTTTCCAACCTCTCTATGTCTGACAGGGAGTGACAGTAGAGAAGGGAAGGACGTGGCAGAGTGAATCATGTTTATTGTTGATTAAAATCCCAAACCAGATTTCATCTGGAAGAACGATAGAGTGCCTTTCTACAATGACCAATTCAGAAGGAAGAGGAAAAAAAGAAGAAAAAAAAAAAACTAAAGTATATGGGCTATTCATAAAGATGACAAAAAAATTAGGTTTGACTAATAAAAATGAGATGCAAGACATCAGTCATCAAATTGTGGAGGCAGTAATTTAATGCAGATATTTAAGATCCAATGCCGAAAAACTGTACTGTATTTTCTGTCAGTTTGTGCTACTTGTCAGTTAAAGCCACCAGTTGTTGGGAGTTCTGGTAATTTTCAAGTATAACAACTGGGAAACTTGAGTTGTGCAAGGTAGAAAGTGCCGTTCTTTTTCTGCAGTAGCCAGAATGTGAATCATGGGAGAGAAATGCTGCTGACAGGAAGAAAATTGAAATCTTTGAGGTTCAGCACTGGCAAAATTTCAGACAAGCAGACAAAGGCTTAGGTTAGAAGAACCATTGTAAGGATCTTTGTTTAAAATGGGTTACAGCAAATTTATCGCAAGAGTCATAGGAATAATTGTAATTTTAAGTAAATAACTATACACAAGGAAAGTTGGAAGATCATGATAGTAAAAGGCAGCCACGGTTACAAGGATAGAAGATAGAGAGCAGCTTGCTGGGACATTTGACCCTGGTGCTCAAAGTTAGCAATAGGTTTAGACAACTTAAAATGGTTATGGGCAGGATATCAATGTTTTATATACATTTTTAGCCGTTATATATGTTTCTGTTAATGGTGTGTGCCCGATATTGTTAGTATGCTAGTATGTTAGTATTGATCATGTTCTGCAATTATAAATGATGCGCTTGTGAGGTTAACATTGCTTGCATACTGCATGTGTTCTAGTCTGTCTCTTTCAAAACATATGATTTTGTTTAAAAAAAAAGTCTGATAAGTATATCATAAGTGTATCAAATCATTGTAACAATCATTATTTTGTGTGTGCAAGCATGAGCGTGTATTCTGTCATTGTACCTAGGGATGCTTTCTAAAGAAAATTGTATTCAAGAATTTCATCTTCTTGGTGGTTTGTTTATACAGAGTTCAGGAATCTTATTTTCTAATAATGCCCTACATGAAACCAATTAGTTGCATAGTTATGCTAAGTGAACAAAAAGTTAAAATGCGTTTTTCCCTGAATAATGTAAAAACAAGTTTATTAATATTCCCTTCCTTATTAATCTCCTCCTGTGTACGTGCTAGGCAAAATTTGTTACCCAGAAACAACATACATAAATCAAATCTCTTGACTGATTTCATCCCAAATATATTTCAGAACAGCAATTATTAGCTGGAACTAAGGAAAACTAAGCAACAAAAGGTAGGCATGAATATAGTATATGAAAAGGCACAGGTAGCATGTTCACAGCCCTCGCGCCTTATGTAAGTGCTTTAAAGGAACTGTGTGCTTGTGTACAGGTCCTGTAAAGCTCCCAGCTGGAAAAATGGAAAAAAATAATATATATATATATATGTGTGTGTGTACGTATTTTTGGCTTTCCCTTGATAGGTCTGGATGTGTCATTTTTTTCCCTCTAAAACCAGGGATGTAGATGTTCGAGACGTAGGGTTTCTTCAGCTGCTGAAAGAACAAGTTTCATCTCTCCTTCCCTGTAATATTCCTCTATCTTTTATATCTGTTGGTTATATGCTGTCTTTGTTGTTGAGGGCTTTTTAGTGTTTGCCATTTCAGCCATCTCTTGTCTGGAGTCTTATCGTGCATGTTGGTGAAGTTTGTTACCCATGAAAGCAGCAGTTCCTGAATATCTGTTAGATATTTAAAAGCAGCATGTGGAGGAATGTTTTTATGTTGTTTTTATGTTGTATCAATATTCTTTGCACTTGTAATTTCTGTTGCAGTTATAAATAGTAAAGGGAAACCTATTAAATAGACAAAAAACATCACATAGTTGAATGAGGAATATGATGGTGATAGAGATGATCCAGTTCATACTCTGCAGATGGAGATGATGACTATTGTGAAATTTTTGAAAATAGTTACTGCATTCAGTTTCTGCCTTTTGAAGGAGACAGGCAATTAAAAATGTGTGCTTTCTTCTTAGTTAATAGAAGAGAACAAATGCCAAAGGTAACAAAGTATTGTGCCGCGGGATTGGGGACTTGCTGGTCTAACTGCTTTGCTCCCTGATGTTTTAAAACTGCTTTTCACTGTTGCATGGATTGGCTATATGATAATTAGAGCAACGTGCTACTCATTTCTGATAGGAAAATAGGCTTGTGAAGTCTCTGGATGTTGTGTGTGATTTAATCTCTCCTGCACTTGTGCAACAGAGAGAATAAACCCTAGAGCAAGGGAAGCTGTGATGTATCGCCCCACAAGCACTGCGCTAGAGCCACTGCCTGGCACTGTAAATAAGGACTTTTATATTTTCATTTATTGATTGTAGCTCAAAGAAAGCTTTACATTGTCTGGTAGAAGTGACTGAAAAATAATGTATGGAAAATCTATAGCAGACACATAGGCGTTTTAGAAAGCAGAGAACAATTAGCTGAATAATCAAAGACAAAAGTACTCTACTATACAGGTGGCTTTGATTTCCTAGGAGCCTAATGATATTTTCCATTTATACTGAGCTGTTGACGTAGCTTCAGGAGAAAAGGCGAAAACCATGCTCAGTTAGGGGAGGGGATACTTTATACTGCACTTATATTTTCTGAATGCAGTAGGTCCTGAACAGAGAGGGTCCAAACCGTCTGCCATTGGTGTTATTGGTTTTTTTTTCTTCAGTTTGGTCAGGCAGAGCACACTGAAACTTGCCAGCAAAGTCCTCCTATAGTCCACAAGCCTATCTCATCATTTCTATTAAACATCCAAGAAATTGGTACAGTGAAGTCTGTGGAAGCTCGTATTTTTTTAATAGGCTTTTGCATCAGTAAATGTATAGGAGTTATAATTTGTAATACCTTCGATATTTTAATGGAAGAGAGTGGCTAATTGTTCACAAAGCATACATGTTCACTACTTGCTTTTTTAGCCTGTGAAAATGAGCTCTTCTCACAGAGCATATATACATTATGCTGCCTTCTCTCTAAAGGGGGCCTATATAGAGAGCAGCGTGTGGCCCTCTGGAGCTTTTAACCATGAAACTGCACGTGCAGCCCAGGGCTGGAAGCTCCAGCTCGCGTTGTGCCACTCTCCCCATGCTGGAGTGATGAATCATTCCTTGCGGTTCACGTGTCATCTTGAAAACGAAAAGGTATGCAAACAGAAAAAGGTATCCAGGAGATCACAGCTCACATTAGTCAATCTAAAGCCGTCTTTGTGAAGCCGTGCCTGACAATCAAACCCCATTTTTCGCTCACATAAATAACAAAGAAAAAACCAATGATCTCAAACTAAAAATTCCCTACGTATGTCTGCAGAGATGTTTGTAGTCATCTCTTATTTATACAGACTTGATGAAAGGAGGCAGTAGAATCTGGATATTGAGTTTGTCACCTAGTCTTTGATCAGCTCCTGTTTAAGAAAAATGACTTAGGGAAAAATGTGCTCTATGATCATCAGGGCACAATGTTCATGTGTCCTGAGCACTGGTGAATGGAGGGAAACAATGATGTGAAGGGAGGGACTGCTAAGATTTGGCTGGAATCTTTATGCCATGCAGCAAATGCAAATGATGTGCAGAGCAAATATTTGTAATAATTCCCTTGCCGCTAAACCAAGAGACTAAAACTGATATCCTGAATTTAGAGGAAAAGAATTGAAAGGATTGAGCGTAAAGCTAAACCTGTGACCCAGAATCATGCCCAAAGGTTCTGCAGAAGCACTGACAAAAGCTTTGTGTGATTTCTGTGTAAATGCAAAGTGATTCCATTGATTTCAGATGTATTGTCCTGAACTTCAGCAGCTGGAACAGAGCAGGAGCTGCTCTGCTGCTGTGTGTGGCTGTTCAGGACCTGTGCAGCAACCAGCAGTCCAGTGCACCAAATATAGGTTTAATTTGATAACCTTTTTTTTTGGTCTTCCAAATCTTTATCTTCAAATTCAAATGAATCTGCAAATTCAAGTACTTTAGAGGAGATAAAAATTCCTTTAAAATTCTCGAGCAATCCTTACCAGATACCCACATATCAACCATGATATGGGTACTCTGCAGCAATTGCTTCTGGCTTGGGACTCTATTGCAAGAAAATACCTTGAGTTTAGCCTTCTGTGACTTGAAATTTAGTCACTACCTACATATTAAAATGTCTCAAAACTTTCTACATACCTGTGTATTAAAAAAAAAGGAATTAAAATGTAAAATATGTCATTAGGAAATATCAGAATGATTTATATTTCTGTATGTGTTGAGGACACAGTGGGACTGGCAGCAGGGAAAGCGTTGGGTTTGCAGGCAGAGGGGAGGCCATGCTCGTTGCTGAGCACGTTTTGCTGGTGCCGACGGGAGTTTTGTTCTCTGGAGGAAAGGTAACGGTCCCGTGGACTCTGATTTTCTGAGATGGGGGTAGCAGGTCCTTTGCTCACGCAGAACACGACAGGTGAATTTTGCCTAAGGCCGACCTGCTGACTTCTGCTGAGGACCTGGAAAATCCACGGCAGCCAACGCTCCCTGCGTAAGGACATGAAAATGAAGGTAAGGGAGCGCAAGCCAAATATTAACTGGAGGACACAATCGGTGTTTAATGGCAAGAGCTGAACATTGAATATTGCGTTAAATGTGTCGATCCTGTGAGTCTTAACCTACAAAATAGCTCCTAAAGATGGTAAAACGACCAAATCTTTTAAAAAAGATGATGTGATGGTGAAGGCAGCCCTTGGTGCTGTGTGTGACCATTCAGCTCGCGCCGGTGCAGTGGGGTCGATTGGGCAGCTGCGGCTTTGCAAAAATTATGTGTACAAACTTGCAAGTTTAATATGTTAGTAAGTGAGTCCATACAGGCAAACTTTGCACCTTAAATCCTAAGGCTTAACGCTTCATTGTCCCATCAGTAGCACAGCGGCATTAAAAGGAATGTAATCGGCCCTTTCTTTCTCTGGAACATTCACAAAGCAAAAGGTACTGGCTTCTTAATTGGCTGATTTCTTGCTTAAGCGAGCGAAAACCGCGGGGAGGGCTGTGCCATCACTCTGCGACTAAAGGAGGCGATGGGCGATGCACTGATGGTTTTAGCCTAACGGTGTTTGCCGCGGCCCGGCGAGCTGATGTCCCAGGAAACTCGAGTGACGGATCCGAGGGCCGCGGTGCTCCGGCCGGCCGGGGCTCAGTCACACAAGAGAGCTGCTGTTAAAAGCAGCACGAGTTTCATAATTCCAGTGTCCCTGCTGCTTCGCTGCTTTACTCTGTGTTTCTATATTCTATTTTAGCCGGATTCTCCCTAATTTCACCCCCAGCAGCGCCGGGGATTTTTTGTAGCTGCAAGGCCTGAGGGTTGTTGCCCTGGAAACCCAGTTGCGGCTGCTGGAACTTGCTCCTCCGGCAGCGCCAAAGGCCTCGCCGCGCCACCGTGTTCCCCTCGCTGCTTTTTTAAATTTTTTGAGGCTCTAGCTCTTTCTAACTATATGTTTGACAAATTACTAGGGGAGGGAATAAAACCACGAGCTACCAGTGCGTAGAACACTCCACAAGCCCGCCCGAGCCCAAGGTGTGCTTGACCTCAAACACCTCCGAAATGCCCATTTAACCCCCCACCTGCCTGTTCTGAAAAATATTTTATATTAAGAACTTTTTCTGAGGGAGAGAGAAAAGGAAAAAAAAGGAGAAAAGTTTGCTGTTCTCCATCCGAGGGGCTCATTAAGGCCCAGGCCCCAGGAGGGCAGCTCTGGGGCTCCCACCAACTTGTGTCCTCACTGCAGAGTCAGAACGTAGCTGTCCGCTTGTATATGCTTCTTTTTCTTCCTTTTTTTTAGCCAAGGTTTCTAATTGCTCACATATTTTCAATCTATATACCTGTCAGCAGCACCAGTTTAGCTGGCGTTGCACTGCCTTTATATTGTCTTCTGTTTTTATAGGGATATATAAAACGGTTTGGTTCTCGTGTGTCGCTCCCTCGCTGGCATGCAGACTGCTGAGCTTGTCCAATCCCCCAAAGCCTCAATAAGTGCAGAGGAGGACGAGTGGGCACGTTTTCTGTTCCAGTCTTAGAAAGAGGAGAAATAGTGCTGCAATACAAAATACGAAGGTTGCAAAGTGCAATAGGACATTGCAAACAGTGATTTGGTCTCCTTGCATCTTCCTGCTTTCCAGGGACCTCGGAGTCCATTGTGTAATGCCCAAGTCCTGTACACTTGCCCTGTGCAATGTTTGTAGCTGTTGTTACTACCGTTTAATGTGCAGATTTGAGTCAAGTCGTTAATTCTAATCATAATAGCTAGCTGATGGTCAACTTCAAGCTTGACTAGATTCACTGGAAGAGGTAACTGTACTGAAGTAACTGATGTAGTCGTATAAGATAATCCTGCTTTCTTGTTCAGTTTAATTCCCCCAAGGATTAATAAGTCATAGTCTGCTTTTTTCTTCTTTTCCTTGGAAAAAAGCGTTTATTAGTCTAGCCATTAGAGATCAGGCAAGACCTGAAACGGATTATTGAGTAATGTGCAGGCCTGTGGAATGGATGTCCATGCATGCTTCTAAATAGCCTTCCTAAACTCAGTGAAAATGGCAACAATTCTTTTCACGCAAAGGAATCTGTATGATAAATTCCCATTCATCTGATGAAAAGATAAGTTATCTGTCAAGTTGTGATGCATTTGTGGAAATTATTGAATAAATGCAGAGGCAAGTGACAAAAAAAAATGGAGTGGTCAGTCCTAGAGTTTCCTGAGCTGTGGTTAAGAAGTGCAGGGAAGTCCTGTCTCTGTTGGGTCACTATTTGCACTAAGAGATGTTTCCTTAGAGAAGCACAAGCCATATGTTCAGGTCCCTTCTCTGTATTTGTTAAGCTGACAGAGATCATATAGGAACTGCTATTCTACCCCAGTTTCTCATTGTATAGATAGAAGATTTACATATTTTTGTCTGGGAAATTGCAGTAGCGTGGATGCAATGAAGTTGAGAATTAGGGCAATAATTTTAAGTAAATGATAGGCTCAGTTTCAGAGCAGCATCTCTGTAGTAGTGTCAGTATATAATTAAATATTGAAGTAAATCTCTGGATTGTTAGGATGTTGACACCTAAACTGATCTCTCTTTTTGCTGTTTTTATCACAGTATCGGAAATATTAACTTCTAGTGTTTGTGCTGAGTTTAGAAAACAAATACTCTGCTTGACTTTACAAAGTCATATACTGCCAGGTTCACTATTCTGAAAGCTAGCTACAAATGACATTAGTAGTTAATTGGAGGCAGCTATAAAAAGTATTGCCCAGTGTGTCCTGTCATATTCTGAGATTTTCCTTCCTTGTTAGCCCTTCCTGGGAGGATACGATTGACACATTTCCTGGGAGGATACCATTGGGATACCATAGCCCATCCTGGGAGGATACCATTGATACACTGACTTTTGCAACCGAGGTTTCCAAAGTCCTCTTGGGACTTAACAAATTTTGGGCTTTTGGGCTACATTTCTCTCCTCTCCCTGCCTTTTCATGTAGAGATACACACTGGTGGAATGAGAAGCAACAGGCTTTGTCCCATTAACCCTTGCCTCCTTAAAATCATATTGCACATACACTAAAACAGTTTTATTTAAAAAAAAAAAAAAACATCATTTGTGGCATCTCTAGTGTTTGTTCACATACAGATGCTAGTGTAACTCAACAAATACTTGCCATTGTGGAGAGAAGTTATGGGTAAGATGAAGGAGAAAGAAGCCAAAAATGCCTTGATGAAGGTTGTTCAGATCACAAAACTTTCTCAGCATCTCCAAAAATAAACTATCTTGAATTATTCTCCTAGGACTGAGGCAGTGGTGGAAATAAATGCTGGATTTGCTACAAATGATAGCATCTTAATCTATCCACTTTGTATTTCTTCAGCTCTTTTCCCTATCATATTTCAACTGTTGAACTCCAAAGTCAAAAAGCTAACAGCTTTCCAGATGAAGCTCTGCTTTTCCATTCCTGACTGCAATTGCTTCTGACAGCCCATGTTTGCCCATCTCGGAGCCACACACATTAATTCCCATCTTGGCTCTGAGGACTTGTACTGGGCTATTAAATGTACAAGGACGCCGTGAGTGAATACCTATCAGCATCCTGAAGACACTTGGGTCTTGAGGTCCCTTAGGGACTTTATAGAGTGACTTGTGCAGATAAGGGGATGTCTTAGTGCCTCACTGACCTCCATGAACCACCTCTGGCAGCTGCTGCAACAGCCTGATGAACCAACACAACATTGAGAAGGTTGACGTGGCAGTTTTCTTCTTTGTTCTGCCAGGAATAAGAAAACCTCTAGAAGAGGAGAGGGCATGATACACCACCCACTGTAATTGATGGGCAGCATAGTATTGTTTGCTGCTCTTGTTGGTGCCATTTAGAGCGTAATGCTTTCTCAAAAGATGCCGACAACAGTTTTTTGCTATTATCTTAGACCTTGGTATGTGCACCCTAGGTGCATTTATCTCAGAGAGATGTTCTGTCAGAAGTTTGCTGCTCTCAGGCTAAGTATCTTTCCTCTAGCTCTCTATTTTAGTAAATTCCCTTGTTAGTCAATGCTGTCTATAACCTTGCTCTGTAATATTAACAAAGTTTATTAATCAGATATGGACCTATCCTGTGTAATATTAACAGTTTATTAATAATGTATGGATCTCTCCTGTCTTCTTAGGACAAATTTATTTGCACTGCAATGTCTTCTTCAACTCTTTGCTTGAAATGAAGCTCCTATGCCTGGTGTGTAGCCCCCAGCCTGGGGCGGGGGAAAAAAATAGTTCTTTTCTCCAGATGCTGTGTGTGTGTCAAAGCTACACTTCATTGCCAAATGGACTCTTCTGGACTCTCACATTTTTCCTGCACTTCACTGTTCTGACACGTTGTGCTCAGGGCAAAGAGCACTGGCACCTTTGTATTGTTACAGGGACAAGGTTAATTTGACTGGTCTTGAAAGTACCAATACAGGAGTATTCAGCAAATCCATTCTACAGTCTATGTGATGGGGGAAATAACTTGTTATTACCAAAGTGTGTGTTCTTATCTGAGAAATAAGTAGCTTTGGTCACGGAAATAATAACAAGATGGTTTCCTAAAAGTGCTTAATCTTTGAGGAGGGAGGTATGTAGACTGCCCAGAATAATATTGGAACACTGTCGATTTCTGTTAGCTGCCAACA
>JAVCKT010008613.1:0-18500 GCA_032273925.1 Rhynchotus rufescens | reverse complement strand
GAGAAAGTTGATTAGTTTGGGGAAGAACCCTCAGATATTAATTTTCCTTTCCTTTCCTCTGTGAGACAGAGGCAGGAGATGCCCTGTCACCTCTGGAGTTACATGCCTTTGCATGCGTTATCTTTCAAGAAATTCCTTATTTTTGTGAAAAGCTAGAAATGTCTGCTTATCTGAGGCTAAGTTCTTCCTCAGGAATATCTTACTTTGCAAATATTCCCTTTGAAATCAGGGGGACTAATTGCAGCGTAATGTGGTTTTGCTTTTTGTTTTCAGAGCCAGGGAATATATTTCATTCTGTCTTATTTATTTATTTATTTTGCAATCAAATTCCCATCCTATAGAAAACAGCTGTTGATACCTGCATGTGCTTGGCTCCATGAATAATTCAAATCAAGATTTGATTTAAAGCTTGCGGCGTTTAACGCCAGTCAACGGAATAATTATGTGATTGGTGCTGAGGGAAACCAGCATATATATTAAAGGAAGTGAGGAGCCAATGCTAAAAGTTAGATGAGCAAATTAATTATTGCTGCCTCTGGTGACATTCAGTGACCTTGTGGCAAAGTTTGTGACTGTCAGGCTAATGTGTGGGTGTTAAAAGGCAGAAGGGGAGAAGAGCTAATTTCTAAAATTAGGTAATTTCTATTTTTAGATATTTCTAAATATTTCTATTAGCTAATTTCTAAAATACCCAAAGTCTTGCAGGTTGCTGTCGATAAAACTTGTGGCACTTCCAGCTCCTTCAAATATAAGTGCACATTATTTATTATATCAGTTGTGAAATGTTATATTTAAAGATTTTTAAGTACTGCCTTTTTAAATGAAATTATTAGAAAGAATGGAAGGGGAGAGAGTGCTCAGAAAGTTTCTTCATTTTCTTGAAGTACCAGCTTTGATGAGTTTTTAAGCAAACCAAAGTTTAATGAAAAATCCAATTCCTACTAAGCTGTGCTATTGGTCTCTGAGGCTGTCACTGTTTGTAATAGATTATAGGAACAATGTCATTGAACTGGATTCCCCTTTAATATGTCACAATTGAAAGGATGATAAAAAAAAAATCACATTCCAGAGAGCTTTTTGATTGTAATAACTTTAATAACTTTAAATTAAGTTATGGATTTATGTTAAAATGGCTGAAATTATGAGGTCCCTACATCACAAAGTACTGCAAAAATCATTAAAATGACTTTGCTGGGCTGATGGATTATGGATGAGATGAACACTGGCCTATTGCTAAAAAAGTGAACCCTATTAAAATAATAATTTTAATAACTTTTTAAATGGTTACCATTCAGCCAGTTAGATAATAAAGAAAAAAAAAAGGGGGGAGGAAGTGAAGAAAATGTTTTGAACCTTACCAAGCTTTCTCTGGTCTTATTTCATTTCCAAGTACTTACAATGTAAAGTTAAAATTTGCAGGTATAGCTGTCATAGATTTAAAGTTAAAGGCCATAAAGGTTATGATGCGTGCCAGGAACTAAGAAACGTTGTCTTTTCTATTTTGGAGATAGTTTTAAGAAATTTTAACCTGGTGTTCGATCTTCCAAAGCTTTCTACGTGCCAGGTCCATTCACTTCCATGAACTGGTCTTCCTGAATGTGTATTTAGACTGAGTAATTAGCCCTGTCAGTTTTCAAGTTACCAGGTTTATATGCCTGTTACAATGTCAGGGTTTTATGTCCTCATATTAAGACATCTACAGATTTATAATTAGGCTTTTTTTTCCAGCAAACCAGCTAATTGTGATTGTTTGAATACTAGTGATAAAGTGAAATTCAGAAGGGCATTTTGAAGAACACTTACTAGACTAAATAAGATGAAATAGATTAATATAGTTTTGAAAGTCTAACAAAGAGAAACAAGTAATAAAGAGATGTCTTTGCGTGTCTTTTTTCTTTCAACGTTCATCGTTCAAGCCTAGCAAAGGCAGGTTTTGCAGACCTGGGACAAGGATTTACATGCTGTTGGGAAAATGCAAGTAGGGAGTCTCAATGCGTATGAAGTGCCCTGCTTTAAAGGGAACACACCAAGAGATCCCACTGTGCTTCCCGCCTAGTTTTAATGAGCACAAATAACAGTGTAATTGTACAAAGAGAGAAATACCCTATCTGCTGCTTGAGACAAACGTAAAATAAAAGCTTTGAAACTGCTCTCCCCTTCTCCCTAGCAGATTGACAGAGATCTTTCTTTTTATCTGTAGCCTTTCTTCCAGTCTAGCAGCTTCCAATGGCTTCATGGATTACCACCAAGTCTGTGCCAAATCCCTTCTAGATCTCCACGGATGTTTCCTCTTTGCCATCCCCTGCACGTGGTGGTGATGTGCTCCAGGCCCTCTCCTTGCTTGCTGAGGTTCCCATTCCCTGTCCAGCCCGTTTTGTTGGAGCAGCAGCTTCTCGACGTGAAGGGCACGTTGGACCTGTGCTATGCTCAAGCATCAGCGTTGCCTGCAAGGGCCAATGCAGATATTTGATTTAAAGCAGGGCTGATTTGCCCAGAGATGCTGATGAAGAGCACATAATGGCAAGCCGTGTGGCTGGAAGCCTTCATACAAAATGGATTTCATCAAAAAGTGGTAGATCTGATTGTTGCCATTTTCCCAAATATCTCTATCACGTTCAAAGAATCTGTAGCGTTTGCTGAGCAACTCCTGCTCAGTTGTGGGACAGTAATTCCACCTGCTGTTCCTAGTGCTTCCGTGTCAGATAAGTATATGCTTATAGCAGAGGGATATTTTGTGCTGCCATTAGGGCTATCATGCAAAAACCCATGAATAATGGCTCTACAGGAGAGGCCTGACAGACAATTATCTGGCTGTACATACCAAGGTGAATGCAATTGGTCTTGTAATGTCTCTGGCGAGAAATTTTGGTGCCTTTGAGCCTTCAGTTGCCATAAAGTGAAATTACTGCAGTAACTTTTCAGTACAGTGCTAAAACTCTAACAGTTTGCTGTGTTTTGCATTTCATTTTCGACCATATTCATCCTTCAGGCATTACTGCATTGGGACTTTTTTAAAGGACCCTGCTTTGTGGACTAATTATGACAAATGTTGACATGACAGCTGTTGCTTGCTTGAAATTACCTCGTAGTCTGTTGGAATTCATCTTGAAGGCATTTTTGTAATGATTTTTTTTTTCATGAACATTAATAAAACCTGTGGGAGATCTGAATAAAAAAGAAAATCCACCAGTCCTGCCAAGAGAATGGCTTATGTGCCAGCTGCCTTTTTGTTGTTGTTATCCTACTTTCTGTGATATTAATACAGCCGGCTTCCAAGGCACTTAAATATATAACAGGTTGTTATATTATGGAAAATCTCTCCTTGGGAAGAGTCATTTATAGGACTTGCTTTCTGAAAAAAAAAAAACTTTCATGATCCAAAAGTTGCTGCATTCAACTGAACCTCATGTTCTTCATAGGATATTGCACTGGTTTATCTTGTAGATATCTGAATCCAAGATTAGTGTGTAATTTCTGGAGTTACCTTTCTTCTGTCTGGTCTGTGACAGAGCAGAGGGCTTTATTCGTGTATTCTAGATGAGATTTCCCTCGTAGCTATTTGGGTGACATCTGGTAATTTTTTAGTACCTGCCTTATCAATGTTTCATCTACTCTGTTTCATTCAAAAGTTGTAAACATGGCTAATTAAATCAAGTGAAATGTTGGTAATAATTCTACACATATGTGAAGGAAATCCTGTCAGTTTTTCCTAAGCTAACTTTGTGTTAATGTAGGGCTGTCACAATTTCTCTAGGTACAAATGGATGTAGGTTACGCAGCAGCTGGTGAATCTTGCCTTTGGGAAACTGGAATGCCTGTTTTGAGATGGACTTTTAAGAGTTTGGAGGGCAATCCAGTGAAAAGGGGGCCTTAGGAGAGTCCTGCGATAATAGTGAATTTGCTCCAAGTTTGTGTGGATGGCCTTGATCAAAACAAAGCCCTGACAATGTAATGGTTATTGAGCCTCAATGAGGAGAATATTTCATAGTCTTCCTCTTGCACCCAGAATTAGTGAAATTCCTGCTGAACAGATTAAGGTTTGCACCCGATACAGTATTTGGTTATGCCAAGTTGTGGTATTGGTAGGACCTGGTTAGAAGAAATGAATTTTCATGAGTATAAAACCATCTTCCCAGCTTTGTAGGGAAATAAGTGGGAAGTATTTCCTTTCTGGTTTGCTAGGAGGAAAAAAAGTAGGAAGGGTTTCCTTTCTATTTTGCCTTTATGATGGTAATACAGACATTTCAGGAGACATATTTCATAGATGGGCTTAACACTGGTGATTATTTTAAGCACTTTTTGTTCTCTATGGAGATCTTTTTCTTATTCTGTTCATTTAATTCGTCAAAGTGATCGTACCCAATGCAGTCAAGAAAACCTGATGCCATTTTGCATTTATCTCCCCAGAAATACCTCCGGAGCTTTTTCTCTGCAATGCTGAGTTCTCCATCCTCTCCCCTGCACCTGGACAAGGTGGGGCTGACCCTGTCGAAGCACACCATTTGTGAGTTCTCCTCCTTCTTCAGGAAAGGTGTTTTTGACTATAGCAGTCATGGGACCAGCTAACTTTTGTGCCATGTGAGAGGAGCCCAGCGCGGTGCCTTCCTGGGGTGGGAGAGGAAAGCAGAGGGAGAAGAAAAGGCAACTTCACCCACGCCTGCAAACTCTCATCAGGACTTCTCCCCTCGAGGACAGATGCGCCCTGACACTGCTCTGCTCTCTACCAGTTCTTCTCTTAGTGCCTGCATTTTACTGGCATGGGATGTACGGACTTTGTTTTTGGTTTGTGCTGTTAATAATGTACAAAACTTCAGACTCGTAGGCTTGTTAGTGGGAGCCCTTCCTTTCCACTTGCTCAGACAATTCGCTGTGGTCGTGCAAGAGCAGCTCCTGTGTCCTGTGCCTGCACAGTGTAATGACCGAGGCTTGGAGCAGCCCCGGTTCCTTTCAGTTCCTCTGCACACTGTTCCTTGAAGAATATTGCCAGTTTTGTAACCTTATAACATCCTGGATGGCATTTAAGCTCATGCTGCATGTTTTTTTGGTTTTTTTTTCTCCCTGGAGATAAATTTTATCTATTTGACTGTATAGTTTTTCTCAGAATTAAAGGGCCCCAGTGACTTGATTGTTTACAAAATATGTACAAACAGAAAGAATATAATTTAAATCCTATAAAAGTCTTCCACACATGATTCTTTTGAAGCAGAACAAAACACTTCCCGTTAATTAAACAGTAAAGGAAGCAATAGTTACTGCAGAATGCAGTCAGTGGCTTTTCCTATGTTCTAATTACTTAGAATGTAACTGGATACTGTGCACTGTACAGAGCTCAGAGCTATGCAATAGCCTAATGCAAAGTGCTATATATATATTTATCTATATATATATATACGTTTTGGGGGTTTTTTTGGAAATATATCTTCTTCACAACAGCAGAACACTGTAATGCCTGAGTTTTACCTGCATCATTTAAAATTTACAGGATTTTACTAACACTATGTTAAAATTACTCAGGACTCATTCATAATTGCACATGTATATACAGATAGAACTCATTTTGTATCACTGTGGATCCAAAAGAAATATACACTGTGACTGGAATTGGGTACATGTACATGTTTATGTATAATTGGTTGTATAAAAATCAGAATCAAGCGACTTTCAGGTATTAAAAAGCATAATGAAGAGTGGGTTTTGTGTGCCGTTTGTGGGGAATATTAAGCGTCGTCTGCGAGTTGCCCTCACTTGGCTCTGGTAGGTCTTAATAATCAGACTATTTCATGCTATTGAGGATGATTATTAAATCCTTACCTGACAGCAGTGATAATACTTTTGACATATACATGGCATACATTATAGGGACAATAATGATTTTTCCTATAATGTGATAAGTAAAGACATTTGGTTTCAATTAACAAGCTAAGCCTGAGAAGAAGAATTTCAATTTTAAAAGAGGAAAAAAAGTTATTACAATGATTTTTCTCTTATTTTGGGGGAGTATTTTGGTGATTTTGATATGAGTGGATCCCTCCATACGTGTCCATGCAGGGGCAGAAATTGGCCATGGTATTGCTGGTCTGCATATCAGCATGGCAACTCTGCCCCTAAATCTCCCTTCAAAGCTGGAAGATCTTTCCATTCTCTCCACTCTGTTGGCCTGCTCCCCCTTCCTTCCATCCCACTGCAATGCAGCGTGATGAAGAATTAACATGAAAGAGTTCAAAAAAGGAGTTTTGCTTGACTTTCTCCACAGCATTATAGCCTTTGTGCCGCTTCTATGAAAGCACCTGGCAGGCCAGAAAAATGGCAGGCAGCTTTTGGTGCTGGGCAGAACCAATTTCTGCAAATTTCCTAGCTGGAAAAGAAACCTAAGCGGTGCCAAGCAGTTCGCCAAGTGCTTTTCCAGGGCAAGCAGAGCAGAACCTGGCAAGGGAACCTGTTGTGCTCCATGGAAAACGTCGTGCCCCGTGGGCGAGCGTGCCCAGCTCCTAGGGGGAAGCCACATGCTTCGTGTCACTTTGCATTTGGAAAACTTGTTTTGAAACAGCCCAGCTGGTCAGAGGGTGAAGCACAAATGAAAACCAGAATATCTGTATTTTTCCCGTGAATTCAAAACACGGCTAGTACGGGGTTCTTGCCCACAGTCTGAATTTCAGAGAGGACCAGGTGCTCTGGTGGTATAAATCTACCACTAAGGTGGCTAATTTATGCTGGCTGGTTTGTCTGGCCTGCAGCGTTATTGCTAGTAACAAAGTAAAGGCTGATTAATTACTCCATTTAAAATGTCATCAAGTTTAAAGCTACAGAAATACAAGTGTAAGCAGGCAATTAGGACCACAGCCCCAAATTACCAGCTTTTCTCACCTTCTTACCATGTATCATTCAAAGAAATCCAGAGTTTCATCAAGGAATAAAAGCTAAGGCTAGACTAAGAGCATTATTTTATAATAATATCTGTAAGAACGTGCTGGTTATTTATAGCTTCCAGTCTTTAAACCCAGACTGTGTCTTCATAAGAGGCTGTCAGTAGAAGTTGAGGTGCATGTTGAAATTATTACCCATCTGCCGTAAGTCCAAACTACCTTCCTGTAAAAAGTTCTACTGCCACTGAAGTTCTCCATGAATTTTATTTTCAAAGTATTATCAGCTGCAAAAAATATAGTGAAAGAGTCAAGGACTGCTACTTTTTTTTTGTTTGTTTTGTTTTGTTTTTATAGAGTCTCTATAATTAAGCTTCTGAGATTTACATCGGCAAAATCCTGAGGTAAATGCTTAACTTCTGCATCGGGACTATGCATCTTCTAGACTAAGTGCATGTTTAATTGCTTTACAGAACTGGGGCCATGGTTCTTACCTTTGTAACTGCAGTTGTGCCTCCATTTGATGCATCAGACCATTTGATTTGTATCTTTGCTGCCTCTATACCAGTTTTTCACCAGCAGGAATGCACAGAAGAGTTTGTGAAGTTTTTTGTGAAGTCCTGCAGCCGAACACGCATGTGGAGCACGTAACATCCGAGGTGTTACTGGAGAAAGTCATACTGATTTTTTCCAGTTTAATCAGGTAGCCTTCAAAAGCTATGCAGACCAGTTGCTGTCCATAGGAGCTTTGTCTTTGTCTCGTATCTTTTATGATAAAGCCTGTAATTTTACCTGCTGTCAACTTTCTTCCTTATCTTTTACTGAACCCCAGAATTGTAGGAGATAAATTATTTCAACTTCCCCAAGCTTCTTGTCTTTCCATTAGTCCAGCCCTGTGGTTCTTTTCTCTCTATCTCATTGGACCTGAAAATATATATAATTTTTGATAAGCCAAAGTTTGTTGGCTTTTAACCACATCATGGGACATTGCATAGGGTCCTTCACAGAAGAGTCTTTCTGAGCAATTAAGACCTGTGGAGTTGCAGTGGGCCCTAAGATTCCATTGAAAGACTGAATTCCTAGTGTATCCTCTTGGCACACTACAAGTTAATTTTTAATGTACCCTTTCCACCACTTTTGGTTTTTATTGTTAGTTGTTGACTGCAGAACACAACGCTTTTGTACAGAATGCTGCTGTAGGTACACTTTTTCATAAATGATGATTTTCATCTTAAAATAATGGCAATAAAGTCAATGAGAAAAATGGAAAAAGCATTTTCTAAAGCCACTAGAAAAAGTGATCTGCTTTTTGTCTTTATATAAGCAATAGAAAGTGTCCAATTGGACAAAAAGATCAGAAAAATCATATATATTCTTTTGTCTTCTAGAGGTTGATTTTTTTCCAAACTTTAAGGGAAAAATGATTTCTGAAGGGATCTCATTAATGTTTGATAAAATGGAGGAAAGCTTTTTGGAACAGTGGATTTTGTCTCCGGTTCATAAAAAGTCTTGGCAGCAAAAAAAAAAAAAAAAAAGAAAAAGAAAAAGAAAATGCTGTGGGCAGTCAGGAAGTCCTATTCTTTATTTCTGTTTTCTTATAATTTTTCTTTTCTTAAATACCCTCGTTTTTCTCCCCTGTCATGCTGACAGCGAAGGAAGTGTCAACTCCCTGTAGTCTGGCTTGTGTGTTCAGGCAGAGTTTAAATAGTATTTTGTTGTTGTTTTTAAGAAATTGGTGTTGAATTCTTAAAGCTCTACAGACTTTTTGAGGTCCCTTGCAGTTTCTCTTGATGGCTTCTTCTCTCTTTACATAACAGTTCTGCTCGAATAGCTTGTTCTCATGCTTCGTAATTTTAGAATATTTCCCTTCTGTTTTCTTGTTTTACAAGGCTTGGAAGAATCTGCTGAGAAGATTTGAAGATTAAAAAAAGAAAATCATCACTGAACACAGGTAGTTTTATCATCTTCTGATGGGGAAATTTCTGATCTAGAAAAATGGAACACAAGTTCTTTGATCTTTTTACATATTTTGAACTTCTGAGTCTTCAAAGGTCTCTGGTGCTGCAGCTTTTGGGGGTACTGTTGCACTGTTTCATGCTGTTCTTGTGTTCTTTTCCACTGTAATTAACATTAGACATGAGACTTCCTTCAAAAGACATGTTTGAGAAAGGGAGCCTTCTACAGACGGATGCCTCTTTGAAGAGATAGGCTGGGAGGAGTTTAGGTCAGGAGCTCTTTGTTGGGCTTCTGCTTTTGTCAGCCTTGGGTATCACTGTATTTTCTCCATGTTAACTTGTTTAATTTTTGCCTTCAGTGTGCCTCCCTGGTTATCTGGGGGTTTTGGTTTTTTATTTCCTCTGTTTCATTAAGGTATGGATTAGAGATAACTGATTGTGGCCAGTTATGGGGTTTTGGATCACATTCTGCAAAAATCAACAGTTATGTTTTTTCTTTTTTTTTCAATGTGTATTAAATCAGAAACCAGATTACATCAGAAGTCAACATCTCAAAAATGAGGAAAAAATAAAACAAATATAGTGTAACTCAAGAAGTCCCGAGGTGTTTTGAGGACTTCTGCATCACAGTTCTCTTTTATTCCCATATTTGGACAACCAGGAGATGTATGGGCTGGGCTGGACGTGTTTCCTTTTTCTTTTTTTATTTTTTCATATGGTGCAAGTGAATATAATAATGAGAGTTTCAAGAACTTTTCTGTGGAAACTGAAATCTTGCGAGCTTCAAGCCGCTTGTTCCTGTTGAGTTCCCTTCCTTAGGGAGGAATAACGATATTCCTTAGGAAGGAATATCGTTAGTGCAGCGTGGGCAAAAGAAATGGCCAGCTCTGGGAAGAAAGTGCTTCCAAGAGGTGCCAGGGATACCCTCTCTTGTGCTGATCGTGTAAGGATGATTGGCAGCGTGTAAAATCCAGCTCTCACAAAGGCTTCCAAGCTGGATGTCCTGTTAACTCTGGCACCTTCAACCATAAGCCGGAGCTCAGGTTTATGTGCTCAGACAAAACTGCATCTCGACATCTTAATTAAGATATCAATTCTAAACTTCCTCTTGTGGCAGTAGAATGGGGGGATTATATGAAAAGCAATGGAGAATTTAGGTGTGTGAAGAACATTGCAAGAAAACTTTAAAATCAATGTGCTTGTTCTAAGAATACATATATTACGGATCTTTATTTGCTGTAACAGTGATATTTGTTGTCTGCTGTACTGGATGCAACCAGGAGTGCTCAAACGTCGGAAGCCCACCAGCAGGCAAGAGCCTCCCCTAGCACAATGCAGGATTTCACTCTGTTGTAATAACAGTGCAAGATTTTAGTGATGAGAAACACTGAGGGCTTCCCCGTTGTACCGTGGGCTCTCCTGGTAACCTGCATTTTGGTCCACGTGAAGTCAAATCCTGGAAAAGCAGCAAGGACAGCACTGCCTTGGGTTGGTTGGTTTTGCACACAGAGCTGCTGTTTCCCTTTTCGGTGCCTTATTCCCAATGAAACTTGGTGCTCCTGCATCCCTGTGGCTTCCACACAAGCACCAGAAGAGCTCTGTGATTTCCCAGTGTGCTCCCCATTACTTGTGCTGAGCCCTTTTTAACATAAATCATGTTTCAGCTGCAGTTGTCTTGAATGTTAAATGTGTCTGTTGTGTTGAACTCTTTAAACTCCCTAGGTATAATATTTCTTACTCTCGTATTTTGTATAAGGGTAAAAACCCTTACATATTGCCAGAGATTTGGAGGGGGATAATAAATGAAGTATCTGTTTTCATATTTCCTCTCTGTTCCTCCTGTTATTAGGTTGAAAACTTCATTGTTTTCACCTTCCACAGAGAAATGCACCTTCAAGGACAATTTTACACTCCGGTTGGTCTCCAGGTAACCTAAATTTTTCATTCCCTTATTATTAAACCTATGCTTGTAGCTGAAACTGAACTCTCATCCCATTTCAGATTAACCCCTCAGTGCAAAATGTCAAGGATTTTCCAACTCTATCAAATGTTCATTAGGGAAGCTGGGAACCTCCTGGCACCAAGGGGTTAACCCATTAGCCGCCGCTCCATGTCCTCGCCTTCCTCTGCAGGATCACACGCCACGGAGATGTCCCAGAACTCGCTCTAAAATGCGTTATTAGATCTTTCATTCTGGGGTCAACCTGGGGGAAAACCAAACAACTTCACAGCTGCAAAGGGAAGCAAGTAACAGCAGTATTTTCTTAAAAGAAAAAAAAAAATGTGTTGTATATTGATAGACTTCACTTAAGAGCTGGCAAAACCAGTTCTTAAGTAGAGGACGTGTGGGAAAAGGCTCTCCTCAGATCACACTTACCCTGAGTCCCCTCCTGGGGCATTGCTGAAGCCACAACTGGACTTCTCTGATGGAAACCTTATTGTTAATGAGCATGGAAACACGCACGACCTCTCTAAGCAGGGCCTTGGGAAGCCCGAGGTGTTCAGGAGAAGAGGGAGAACCAGTTGGCCAAGGGGAACAAGGAGAGACCCTGGGCACTGGGCCTGAGGGGGAAGGAAGGAGAGTGGGATGGGATCCACGGGGGGTTCCTCAGGGTTTCCAACCCCTGCTCTTGCCTCCCTTGGCCTCCTCCAGCAAGGGTGAGTTGTGGTGGGTCTGTCAGCCCCGCTGCTCCGTTAGTCCATTCGCTGCCAGGTAATTCCCTGCCTGGATGGCTCGTTGGGCTGGGACGGAGAGAATGAAGGGGGGCTACGGGATGGGGTGCAGCCGAGGGGAACGGGTTGCCCTGCACCTCCGCGCTGGTGCATCCTCCCTTGGCAGTGCCCTGCCTGAGGGCATCGGCTGTTAAATTCTGCCACACAAATTGCCATTTAGGTCATCATGAATCTGCCTCTACCGAGCAACCCTTTTTGTGGTGATGATCCTGGTATTTACATAAAAGTCGCAGCATACCCGGTAAGTTATCTGTTCCAACCTGCAATTTTTGCCAAGGATTTACACAGGCAGAATAAATTATTTTCTCTTTCCTAAGCAACAGTAATCATAAGTAACGTGCACAAACATTCATAACCGTGGTCTCGCTTGAAAGCTGTGGGTTTTTTTCTCTTGGTAACCTGCTGTAATTACAGTATATATCAATTCCACCATAGGTACATATAGCAGTTTCCCCCACCTCATTCCCTGTTTATACAGTTTTAATGATTATCCATGCCTAGAATACAGCATTTTAAATTAAAAAATTAAAAATTTAGTAGTAGATTGTTTCCCTGACAACAGCAACGGCAACATTTAATTCCCCCCTGTGCCATCTGTAAATAAATACATACAGTTGCAGATACCAGGGAGATAATGTGCCTGAGGCTAATCGCGCCATTACAAATATTTTTAGTCTGAGTTTGATAATGTAGGCCATGGTATTTAAATATGTATGAACTGAACTAATTTAACCTTCTTGCTGCTTATTAAGGTCTTGATAAAGCCATTCTAAACAGGGCCACGTGGATACAGAGCTGATGGAATTTTCCTGGATTGGGTTTGTGGCAGTTGGGGGTTTTTGTTTGGTTGGTTGTTCCTTGTTTTATTTGGCCCTCTGGTGTTTTTGTAAATTCATTAATGAATTGTTGACTGTGAGAGACAGGGGCCAAAGCTCCGGGCTCCGTGTGGATGGGCAAGGCTGCTCCCGCCTGGGTGAGTTAGTGTCAGTGAGAGGGATACGGGGGCAATTCCCCTTGTAGAGCAGGGCAGTTACTGCCAGTTCTGGGTTTTCCTGCAGCTCCGGGTTTTGTCCTCCCCAGGGCCTGAGCTGAGCTCTTCAAACCCTCCATAATCTTTGCTTTCGTGCTCAGGGCTGCTGGTTTTGCTGCAAAATGCCTCAGCTGGTCCCAGTGGAGCCGCGTCTCTCAGAGCAGCAGCGAGGAGAGCAGGTTCTCCCTCCCTAATCCCCGGTGCAGAGCCCTGCTGGGAATGACAGTGTTACCTGCATGGATTTGCCTCTGTGCACTCTCTCCGTCCAGTGACAAATATATTTTTGCAACATAACCACAGTGATGACTTGGGCTACGAACACAATGAAATCCTTAAGAGCAGATTCTCATAGGTTTCTTATCTTCACCTGTCATGTTATTCCATAGCTATTTAAGCAGATGCTGAAGCAAGGAATAATTCTGTGATGCACCTTTAGTCAAGCCCTGGCTCCAGCCTTACAGGAGACAACAGCTCCACAAGAAGACAACTCTGACCCTTTCTCTCAAAGCCAGATTGGAACATCTGATACCAAATGCAGTCACCTCCCTTTTGACAAGGTCTTACCTCATTGTACCTAAACCCAATGAAGGCTACAGCCAGTACAGTATATTCTTATATTAATTTGCTTGGAGCTTTTTGTAGCTGGAGTTTGTGGTCCCCATTGCGGGAACAAAAATCTTCAGCAGGTCAAGTCTGTTAAGCCTGGCTCAGTTCCTCAACCAGCACGTGCTGCTCTGGGTCATTGAGGGAACAGAGCTAGGATGCCTGGGGAGGCACTAGTTCTTATTGTGGGAAGCAAAATCCCCAAAGTGGTGTGTTTTAGGGCATGCATTTCCAGAGGAAAGGAGCACTGTTCCTGCAAGGCTCCTAGCTGCAAAATGTGCTGCCCTAAGTCACCTAATTCACCTAAGTCACCTAGGTCACGCTTAGGGCAATGCGCCATGATGCACAGGGGTGGAGAGGAGGAAAAGCAGACATAAAGGGAGAAACAGCAGCGAGAGAGGAAAGGGTTGAAGGCCAGACCATTGTGGTTCCAGCCACGCTAAAGGGATTATTTGGTTGTGATGATTGGGTTCAGCAATTCCCTGTCTTGGTGACAAAAACATGTGCTGTTCCGTTGCTGCAAGGTTTACCTAAAACTTGTTAGATAGAGTGCATTGAAATAACATTACACATAATTAGCCCTGGTCTGCAGTAGTCATTAATGTGAATGCATTTAATCTGAGTGCAGATGAAACCTTATGTCAGCAACAGGTACCTTCTAGGGTAGGTAAAGCTGAGCAAACGGCTGAAAATACTCAGCAGTGTTGTACTGTGAGTGCAAAGTTGTCTTCATGTTGGCTGCCTCCATAGATGGATGAGTTAAATACAAAGAAAAAGAAAAATGGAACAAGAAAAAGCCCTTCATGAGCTTCTAAAGCCTTGTGCTGCCTTTTGTGATGGAAATGAAAGCTTTCCTTTGTACACGCCAGTGTTTCTTAAATAAGATGCTTTGATGGTCTCTGAGGGATTTAGCTCATCACGCAATAAACGTGGAAATTAAAGGAAATGTGCAAGTTTTAAGACAACCGTGTTGTTTGAATAAAGAAGGGCTACAAGTGCTTGTGCTCAGATTTATAGCATTTAGGTATGCTTATATCCATTACTGCTTTTTCTCATGCTCTATCAGAAATAGGGCCCCATCTGGGTCCCGTGCAGGACTCGGTGTTAAAAGACCCTCCTTGGCCCCGCTGACCACCACAGACGGCGGCTGCCGGGGGAGCTCTGCAGAAATGTCAATTAGCAATAGAAGTTCTGCAAAAAACATCGTGCCATCTCCTTCTGCCTCCTGCGCTGCTGCCCGTGGGCGTGCAGCAGCAATGCCCCGAGCTAAGAAGCGATGCTGCAGCCCGCTGCTGCTTCGCCACTCTTGCAAGTTCAATATTGAAGCTGCGGTGCTGTCACGTCTACGCTTGGAGGTTAAATTGGAAATAGAGGGTCTAGTGATTGGTATGCTCTCTCAAGGGTTGCTTTCAGAATTGGAGTGCCTATTATTTTACATCTCATTCCACCTGGACTAAATATCTTGGCTTTCTGTTCCTTTTAGTGCATTTCTCAGAGCTGGGATTCCTGCAGGTGAGGGGGGAGCCAGCCCTGGGAATCATCCAGGCATCTGAGAGGGGCTCAGGGGGTGATATTTTGGTTATTTTTCTGTGATCCATTTGATTTTAAAGGGGAGGAGCAGTGTCTGCCTTTCCAGCAGTGCCGTAAGGGTAATGATCTTTGCAGGATGTATAGATTGTATAGACTGTACTTTGGGGAACACCCTCTGAGGCTGTGCAGCTCAGACTTCCCTCCATGGGATCCCTTCCTTGCTTGCTCTGCGCTCCAAGGGAGATCCACCCCACACAGGTGGGAGGAGAAGCCCAAAGGCCTTCTCTGCCCTATCGTGATGCAGCTGTAGGGACACCTGGAAAAGGAGGGCACTGCAGTCAGTGCATTGATAACAGCCTTGCAAGGGAGTTTCATTGGTGACTTGGGAGCATGACTGGGGGCTGCCCTTCAGGGTTCCTCTTCTCTGGAAGCTGTTGGGTGCTTCTGCAGTTCGCTCAAGCCAGCTCCCCTTGAAGGCTCCAGCTCTTCTCAAGCTCAGCCTACTCACTGCAGGGACACAAGCTTCCTCTCGCTCTTATGGTGCTGCTATTTATTTATTTATTTAGAAGAAAATGCTGCTGCAGCTTGTTCTGCTCGGATGGTGCTGGCTGATGAAGGGGAAGCATGGGGTGGTGAGTGGTGATTGATATCAGGGGAGGTTCAGCTCTGCTGCGGTGTCACTTTCCCAAATGAAATAAATCACTGCTGCCCCTTGTGACCCTGGGTGGGCTGCTGCAGCTGATGGGGACACTCTTGGTGTTGAGCTGGCTTGGGCTAATCTTTCTTCTATTAGACAAGTTTCTTAAGCCCCTTATGTTGTGGTGCTTCCCAGGTATCGCCCATGATGCTGACTTGAGCCTGCAGGTGCTGGCTTTTCTTGCTCTGGCCCGTTGGCTTTCCCAAGCTAGGATTAGGTATGCCAATGATACATCTGATCCCTATGGTATGGAGCTCGTTGGGCAGCACAGTGTTGTCATTGTAAAGTGACACCTGCGCTTTTGAACACAGTTAGCACTAGGGTACCATGCAAATCAGGTAAATGCCACTCATTTCCACACAGCTGCTTCCTCTGTCTTGAAATAGTCTTGGAAAAAGCAGTGTCTCCCAGAGATGAAGGGTGTTTGGGGCACAACCATGCCTTTTCCTTTGACTTGATTCATTTGTTCTTTTAATCATTAGCTCTCCATTTGGAAGTAACTTCAAAGCACCCTTTCTCAGAAAGACACACTCACCTTTAGCGCTCAAATATGTCCAAAGCCAACTTTCTGTGGGCATTTAAAAAAAAAAAAAGTATAATATTTCAAAGCTGCTTTATGACCACAGCAGAATCATTAGCAGTTGGATCTGTCACCATCTGAAGGTGCTTGGGGTCATATTTTTCCTAAGCCTGGGTGCAGGCATGAAGAGCTCAGCTGCAGAAGACCTCCAGGTGCTCCAGAGCTCCTCATAAAAGAAAAATAAGGGATGTTTTCATTAATAAAAGTGTAGAGCATAGCTTATGCACTCCTAATCCCAGAGTAATTAAATGACTGGAGAAGCGAGTGATTCATACTAGCACTTGTAATGCTTAAAAGGTTCCTTTTTTGTGTGTTTGAGCATGTCTCTAAGAATGTATTGGGTTTGTTAAATCTTATAAATGATTTATTTCCCCTGCTAAAAAGTTGCTTTTATTCAGAGGAGGAGAAAGAGAAAAAAAAAAAATATATGTATTTTGCTAACATTCAAAGCGAATTGTGTAAAATCTTTAATAAGAGGAGCGTTTCTGTATGAAATAGCCCAAGACGGGAAGTTTCTATGTTCTGCTGGTGACGTGGCCTTATAGTGTTTCTGGGGTTGTGAATTCATGCTGTATGTCAACTCTTACTGTATGTCTCACAGTACGTGGGGTTTGCAAAATGCCCCATCTTCTGGAGTTCTTCCATTTTATGGGAATATTGGCCTTCATTAAGAAAGTGTTTTCCTTTCTTTAGTTCTTATGACTTAAAAAAAAAAAAAATGGTCACTAATGTGACCCTGCAGGCTCAAAAACCCAACAAAAAGAAATCAAATGGACTTGGGATTTTGTCTCATGATTAATATTGAGGCTGACTTGCCAATTTATACTAGTTAAAAGGTCTGCTTAAATAACCTGTAGCATTCATATACTACTGTTGAGATGTGGATTGAAAGACCCTTTCAGACATGAATTTTGGTCTCTTGTGATATACTTATGACAGATTGTTACTGTGAATTTCAGCTAATAGAGTCTCATTTTTCTGTGTTTTTTATTTTTTTCTTAATTCTGTCAGGCTGCTCGATGAATGACTGGCTGTACGTATGTGTTGCCCTCTCTGGGATCTATAGAAGGCTGCAAAGTCGAGTGATTTCACCACAAAATTATCTGGCTAGGGAATTCACCTGCCCGCAAGTTAATCCGGAGAAGGGCATGTGTATGGAAAAGAATTGACAATGGAGAGAGGCAGTATTAAGAAAGCCAAGCAAGGAAATCCCCTGGGAAGCTGTGTTGCTGTGGAAAAACAGAGTGGCTCCATGTATTCCCTGGCTGAATGAGCTCACAGCCCTTAAAGAACATACTTTGAGGAAAACAGAACCCTGCCACTCTTTTGCACACTTCTGTTTCTTTTTAGAAAAGATCTTTTCTTGAGTAATTACCAGCTTAGGAGTAAAATGACACTTGCAAGAGAGTTTTCAAGGCGATTTTGGCAGTAGGTGGCACGGGGTCAATAGGAAGTGGGGCTCCTTGGTGTTGGCCAAAGGGCTTGGAGTTGAGGAGCCGGCTCGGCAATCCAAGATCTCCCGGAGCGCGGGTGCCGGCGAGCCCCACCGCTGCTGCCAAATGCCTCCACGTTCCTGCAGCTCATTTGGTAGCGTGAACTGGTCCTGTCTTGTCTGAGTCTTGGAGCGTTTCAGCTGAAAGAGGTGGCTTCTTGTCTCTGTTGGACTGGACTAAGTCAGATCCCCCTTCTGTGTGAAACCCCAAGGGGGACGTCTGCATATTGATAAAGGCTCCTTACTCATGGTTGGGGCAGTAACCTTGAGTGAGCTGGCCCAGGATGGGTTGGAAGTGAGGATATGAGGGTGTGTTGGAAGTGAGAGATGTGCCAAAAGGTTCATCCCACAGCCTTACGGGCATGCTCATCCTCCTTCAGAGCTCCCCTTCCCCACTTGCTCAGGAATAGTGGGCATCATTTTCCATAGAGAGAGATTCTCTTCAGGTCAGACAAGCTCACAGCAGCACTAGGAGCTCAGCAGCCCAGCCCAGATGTCTCCCTGTTCCGTGGTGAATGTAGCACCTACTGCTCATGTGATGGTGTTGGCATCTCTAGCACCACTGTAAATATTCCTCCTAATAAAATTTAGGATGAAACTTCCCTCCTGCATCGCTGTAGGCTGATGGTGATTCAGTTGTGCAGCCTGTTCACAACTCTCCTGCCTTTTCCTCTTTCATTCCCAAGCATTTTTTTCCCCTCGATTGCATTGCTGCCAAACAACACACACTCCCCGTGTGTGCCCTTAGCAGATTAAATGTTTCACTAGTCCCCAAATGCATGATCCTGCTCTTTACAGTATCAAACTTCATCCCCTTGCAGATTTTGCAAAGTCGGTGAACTTTTCCATTTGCAGACTGTAGACACCAGACTGTAGATCAAATGAAATGACTCCGGACTTTCAGACTTTAGAGCAAATGAAAAGAACAGAGTTGGGGAAAGCTGATTTGCTACAAGGCAAACTTAGCAAATGTGCCAGAATGCACTGAAAAAAATAAAAAAAAAAAAAAAAACCCAAACA
>JAVCKT010008610.1:13660-25025 GCA_032273925.1 Rhynchotus rufescens | reverse complement strand
GGGAGGTTGTGGAGTCTCCTTCTCTGGAGGTCTTCAAAACCTGCCTGGATGTCGCCCTGTGCCGCATGCTCTAGTTGTGCCTACTTGAGCAGGAAGGTTGGACTAGATGATCTCTAGAGGTCCCGTCCAACCTTGAATATTCTGTGATTCTCTGATTCTGTGATCTGCTAGCATACATGTAACTGGACTTTACTGCACAAACTGGTGTGTTTAGGCAGGACAGTGAAGCTATGTCATAAAGTCATAAAATTATCCTCTAAGATCCTGCAGTTCAAATGCTATTCAGATAAGCCCCTGTATGGTATTTTTAGAACTGTATTTTGCATTGCTTTCTTGACATGACTTTCCCTTCAAAAAGCAGAAAAGTTCAATTAGGAATAAACAAAAGGTACAACACAAAAAGAGAGTAATTACAGAAGCATCTCCTTTTACCCAACTGTCTATACAAAATAATATATATATATTTTTCAAAAGTTAAGAAAGAAAAACAGCAACAAAGCACAAAGCTAAGACTTAGTTTGTTCTTATTCTGTCTGGGAAATGGAGAGGGTAATCATCAAAAATACTTGTATAATGCTGATCAATGTGTTAATGAAGCCAAGTTTTGTTAAATAGCATCAACATGTTAGATATTACACTGAAAAAAAATGAGAATGAATATGAGAGACTGAAGTAGTCGCTTGGGCTTATTTTTTTCCATGGCAAATGTAAAATCTGTGATCTTTGTTCAACAGAAT
Organism: Rhynchotus rufescens; assembly: GCA_032273925.1. Taxonomy (NCBI): domain Eukaryota; kingdom Metazoa; phylum Chordata; class Aves; order Tinamiformes; family Tinamidae; genus Rhynchotus; species Rhynchotus rufescens. Next base: position 24,288 of record JAVCKT010008610.1, on the reverse strand, counting down.
GATTGAGGCGTGAGTCTTGAGCCTATCTTAAGTGGCCATGAACAGCACAATCCAGGAGGAGCAGAAGTGATTGCTTTGGAGCTTTTTTCAAGGAAGATAAAACTGCCCATTTGCCACGTCCCTGTAGCATATACCATAACTACTAAATATTAACAGTAATTAAATTACAATCTTGATTAAGATGCTCAGCTGCAAAAATTGATAGTTTCAGGAAGAGAACATTTGTTACATCTTGGGGTTCATGACTACAAATGTATATCTGCTCAATTTGTGGATTAACTTTTTATATTTGTAGTTGTTATCCTAGTTCGCTGATGTAAAAGCTTTTAATGGCCAAAAGGTCACTCTTCAAATCCTGTCTTGTATGTCAGCAGGACTTTGGACAGTTTGTAAAATGTAACATGTATGTAAGTCTTCTTCAATACCTTTATATGTAAATAAGATCTTATTTTACATAGGAAATATAAAGGCTTTATAGTGAGAGTTGGAAGAAAGTTAATATTAAATACTTGAGCTCTGGATTTTCTGAGTTTACCACAAAGTTTCAAACGTTGATGTAATTAATTATTATGGGACTGCAAAGCAATGCTGATATATTTCCGGGTTAGCCTCTGTCCCCTTTGCTATATCTGGGAAAGGGGATAGAACACATTGGGAAGCAGAGGACAGATATACAGTATATACACACATATATATATATATATACACACATATATATGAGTATTTGAAAGGTAAACAGCCATTATTTAGATCATTTCCTCCTTTCTTGCAAGAAAGGTGTGTTTTAAATCATCGAGAGAGATCTGAGTACATTTCAAAAGGGAGCATTGATGATATGGAGCAGGTGCACTGCTGGTGCCTGCCCTGGGAGCTTTAAAGGGAGGGTGATTTCAAATAGAGACCAAAATGAGTTTATCTTCCTTTCTATAGCAGAAGCTTCAGTATGAAGTTCTTTAAATGTAAAGTTTATTTATTAGAGAAGACTCTTCGTAGAGATGAAGAAATATCCAGGGACAGGTTAGGGGGTGTAAGTGTGTGACCTTCAGGAAGAGATCCATTTTTTGTGGGTGTATGACCTTCAGGAAGAGATCCATTTTTTGTGGTCTTGAAAATTCTCCATTTCTTTCATATTTTCTTCCTTTTATGCTATCACAACAATACATAACATTAAGAGAAAATGCTAAGCTAGCTGGCTGAATGCAATCTTTTTATTTCAATTATTCAGTAATAGCAAGGCAGGACATATAAGACAAATTGATACTTAAAAATAATTTCAACTGACTGCTTTTTCTTATCTAGCCATGTACTATCACAGAATTTGGAAACAGTGCAGATTTTAATGATGGAAAACCTCAGTTTTCAAACCTTATTATTAATAACCAGAGAAAAATTGTAATGACATTTTCAATTATTCTTTAACTTGATCCACACAGAATCACATTAGAAAACTTGATATATGTAGATTAAGCACATCCTTGTGTGATTTACTCTCTCAGGACCTCTGAGACTGGGCTGAATGTGCCAGGAGGATCATGTGATTTCCCCATTGCAAAATGTGCACCTTTGACAATGAAGTTGGGAATACAATAAACTTGGAACCCTACCATGTCTTTATCCATGAATCTCCTCTCTGTATAGTCTCATGCTTTAAAGAACTGGTGAAAACAAACAAGCAAACAAACAAAAACTTGCTACCTTCTATACCTTCCCTGTACCTTCAGATCATTTTTTTTTTTTTCTAAAGAGGAAAATTTAAAAGACTAGTGCTATCCAGACTGATTTTTATTTTCTTGTACTTTCAGAAAGTGCAAAGTTACATTGATGATGGATTTGTGGTTCAAATTTCTGTGCCAAATCTGTAGGGACAGTTCTTGAAGGACTTCCTGGAAATGAAATGCTCACCTAACTGGCTGAACTTCCGAATTTACTGAGCACTGTCAATGTGCTCAGTAAATGTGGAAACTGGTTAAATTCACCTCTTTCTATTCAGATGCTTGGCCTGGACTGTTCTCCTAACTGCCAAAACTTTGCTAGGAAAAAAAGAAGACCTAAAAGAATGTACTGTGATGCCATTTTATGGAGGAGAAATGTTCTTTTTCTACCCTGGCATTAAACTGTTGAAGGTGAACAAAGAGGGAGACGTGTCTAGAAATGCACAAAGGAGCTGGACTAATTAAGAGCGCTCCCATTGCCCCCCTCCATGAAAGCTCTTATGCTTTTGAAACCCTGGGGATGGTTTCAGCGTGAATTTGTGAGGTTAGGAATACAGCTGGGACGCTGAGACTGTGGGCTGGGTGGTATGTATAGAATGTGTTTGATCAGTTTCCCCATTCATATTAGAAAGAGATGGTAAGAAAAATGGGGTGGAAATGAGCAGAAAGGATGAAAAGCTACCCCCAGGATTAGTCTGAACTGATTTAGGTTGTGGGAAATCATTTTCTGTGTTGAGCACATTTTTTCCTGGAGATTTCAATGACAAGATTTTTTTCCTAGTCTATATCACTGTCACAGAAAATATTCCAGTGCCTCCAGAAACACCAGACTCAAACCTAGTAGTTCATTTCTTCAGATATTAACATGGTGTAGTACAGTACAGCTTCATACATATTAGTGTGTGAAGAGCAGGCCGATCTCTTGTCTTGCCATGGTATTCTGCACTGCTACTGTCAGTGTCTATGGAGTCTTTATCAGTATTTTCTATTCAACCCAGAAAAATACTTTCCTAGTTTGAAAAGTATCAACTGAGTACTTTTTTCTCAAACATTGCTACATCTGTGCTAAACATATATAACTATAGATACTGGACAGTGCCTATTGCCCCAAAACTCACTAAAGATGAAAAATGAATCTTCACTGTACTTCATTAAATCTATGGAAATTAAGGCTATCCAGTTTGACACATCAGTAAGGATATGTACTTGCCATTCTTTCAGTCATATTTACAGGCAATAATTCCTCAGTTCCTCAGTGAGTACAGTAAAACCAAATCCTTTATGCTGTCCTTTACAAACTGGGCTCTGATCACTTGATTCCAGTACTAAGGGGGAGGGATTTCTCTGCTTTAAAGAATAAACTTGGCAGAAAGTGGAGAGCATTAATAACCACATATGTTGTGATGTTTTAGTATGCTTACAAGACCCCCATGTGCTCCTTGTATCATTCAAAATTATATTGAAATGATTGACTTGCATTTAGTTAGTATGAGATAAATTGTTTGAAGAACATCTCAAAGCTGTCTAAAGAGGCTTTGAAAGGAGTCAGAGTGTGTCTGATAAGTTCTGTGATCAGATCTGACTCCAGCCATTAAATACTGGTATTTGATTAAACAAGAAACTGAAATTTTGACTTGTAAACCAATACTCATTTCTCTTTCTTTCCTCCTGGAAAGATACAAACTCCATTGAGATTCTACTGGGAAAATAATACTAATTAAGGAAAAATAACCAATTAGAATGAAAGTAAAGCCAGTTATAAAGTTTCTTTGCAAACAATATGTAGTCATTTTTAACTATCTAACCTTTTCTTTCAAGATCTCTTCTCTTCCTTTTTTTTTCAGCAAATTACTTAAGCCTATGATTTTCTTTAAGAAGGCTCCAGATTAAATTCTTTGTTGAACTGTTATATGTTCAGCTCTGAGTAATAGATATTTGCTTGTATTAGCACTATGCAAAATTTAAACTTTAATCTCACAGGAACTCTGGGACAAGAGCAGAGGGCTTTGAGTTTCACATAAACCTTCTGAGAAGGTCTCCATGAGCACCAGACATGAAGGGCACCTTCAAGCAGAAGCAGCTATTGTTCTGTGGGACCTGGACGGTTCCCTGAGTGATTTCTGTGATCTGGGAAACCTGAATTTCCTGGGCTCATGCAGCAGAGAGGCTACTGATACATTTGGCAAAGGAATTGGACTAATTTTGCCTTTTTGACACATAGGGACAAAACATTCCTATTCATGGTATCAAAAAAGAGACAAGTAGCCAACCTCTGCACATAAGTTTCTTCCAACCACATGATTGTTAGTAGTAGAGAAACAATGGACAACACTGGGGCAATCATATCCACAAAAAGTGCAATTAGTTGAGTTTTCACTTTTAATGAAGTATTTTCATTCATTTCAACCTGCAGTGCAAAGAGGAAGCTGAGGCAGGCTGAAACAGTATAGTTTACAGATTCATTGAAAGACCTATTAAACCAACCTGGAGCTCTTACCATTTTTCTAATCTGAACACTTCACAGAATGAAGCAAGAAGAGTCAATAAGTCAGCTTATCTACCACTAACCAGCACCCTCTGAAATAAACTGCTCCTATGTTCATGTACTCAATGGACAAAAAATAGGCACACCATTCCAGTTCAGACCAGCAGTTTTCTGCATATGCACCAGGGAATTAGGAGTATCTGACATAGCACCATGTCTACCTTGATGTCACTAAAAAGACAAATTAGAAAATCTTTCAATGAAAGGGAAAAGAGTATGGAAAGCTACATACACTCAGACCATGCACTTTGAAATATTTAGGTTACTGTTGTTCCTGTCTTTAAGTCCACATACACCTTCATGTTGCAAACAGCTATAGTCTGTAATGCTGGATACTAGCAATCGTCCATAAATACACAGGAAAGTAGGGAATGGGCGCCAAATAGGCACTCAGCAGTTGTCAGGGACATAGTTGAGCCTTCAGTGAAGCTACTGAACTTACTTATGGCAACGGTCAAACACACTACTGCAAGTGGCCACTGGTAAAAAGTTTGGATTCAATGCATTGCCTAGTAGGATTCTGTGCATAGAGATAACTTTTTCCCTTGTTCTATTACCCAGTACCTTAAATGGCCTCAGAGATCATCCAGAAAGTCTAGTTCTGTATACTTAAAGAATTTTTTAATATATGCACATATATAAAGCAAACTCAGATGCAAAAGCATGAGATTTTAAAGGAAAAAAAACGAGCAAATATTCTGTTTAAGATCACATTGAGTGACCACAGGAAGGAGAAATGCAGGATATTGTGTCCTGTGAGAATACCATATAAAGGGTATAAGCTACTTCATCTTTCCTTCTCTCCTAATGGAGTACAAGGCTGTCTCATAACACTTGGATGAACAGCTCAAAAGACTGTTCAAGGTTTGGCAAGTTGTCCCCTTTGACTACTGAGTGCTACATTTTGGTCACTGCTGTAAAGGTTGGAACTGCCTAATTAGTCTGTCGACGAATCCCAGCACCAAACCTATGAACAGAGGGACGTGGTGATCAAAACCAGCATGTAGATGCACTGAGAGGTAAGACAGACCAGATGCCTTTGGCTGAAGGTGAAAAATAAACAAGTAATCTGTCCAAGGTGTGGGTCCCAGAAGCACTCTGTGACACTGTCAGTCTTACAGCTTTAGGCTCAGGTTCAGGGAGCTATTTCATCATGAGGCAGAAGCCTCCCAACACCTCCTCCATGAGAAGATGGAGCGAATGAGGACCCCTCTGTCATCTTTCTTGCGCCTGGGGGACTGACTGGCTGTACAAACCTTTAGCTAGGTGAGTGAGATCCCTAACTACTTTGCTGCCACTCTTAGCAAAAGGCAAGGAAACACAAGCCACTTGACAGTGCAAATCTGTGCTCTTTGGTCCCTCTTAGGTGCATAACATTTTCCAGGTGAACAACGCTGTTTCTCTTTCAAAGTATTCCCATCTAAGAGGCAGAAATCTACTCCTGCCTCAGCTGGAAGATTAACAAGTGCTTTCCTGGAATCTCTCTCTGAGCTGAATCACGCTGCTTTAACCACTTTTTTTACAGCATGAGAGATGTACTTTTGGTCCTTTACCTTACGCTGCAGCCCCTCACCCTTTCTATTTTGTCCCTTCATCCTAAGACCAGTCTGTCACCATCAGTAAAACTTCATTTTACCTACACTGCTAAGAAGCCTTGAGCTGGCTCTACATTCACAAATATTGAAGTTAACTAACTGGGCACTTAGGAATGTGGAGGCAGGGAAAAATTGAGTCATATCCAACTGTACTATTTGAGTGAGACTCTTTGTCTCACTTAGAAAAAAATACTCTGAAATTTTAAGTTTAGGGTAATTTTAAAATTTAATTTCTGCTCTTCACTTTCTAAGTTACAATTTTAAAGTTTAATCCTTCTATCTCACCAAATGCATAGGATGCTTTTCCACTCACAGCCGCGTGACTTAAAAGCAGCTGGATTCAGTGTATAAGAGGCGCAGCGCTCTGAAGTGCCCTGACACAATTGCCCTAACATTGTTAGGGCACTAACAGTGAGATGAAGCTATGCTGGCACATCTGGGGCCTGATGAATTGTTGCTCTGAGCCTTGCGGGAACCTGAGACACAGCTTGTGGTATTTGGGAATAAACATTTTAAATAGAAGGAACAATTTTTTGGTGAGCTGTAGGGAGGGTAGGACAGAAGCTTTGCCATTAGAAGAGGAAGCTGGATATAAAGGCTTTTGTTTCTTCCTGCTTGGGGAGGTCACTCAGTGTCTCTGAACTTCCAGTTACCTTCTATAAAAAATATCACAGCTGTTAATGTGAACCATTGTAGTGTCCAAGTAGAAAATGGGACAGGCTGAATGGTAGAGTTGGTCTTTTTTTTTTTTTTTATTTTTTTTTTTTTGTGAGAAGAATTGAAAAAGCAGCAGAATAAAATGGGCTCAAGTTGTAAGGTCTTTTCTGTCTATTTTAAATTGCTGTAATAAAAAGGGCCAATATATTAACTGCCACATAGAGAATAACGCATGGAGGAAAGGAATGATAAGACAGCTCTGTTCCCTAAGAAACAGCTCATTGGGCAGGGTGCAGCATCATGTTCGTACAGGATTGATGCTTGCTCCCAATCTGCATCTACACCAGAGAGGTGCCAACTAGGCCAGCTTCTCCATGACCCTGTGCCTGAAGCTGGGAGAACACTCTTTCCAGTCCACATGGGTGTGCTCTGCACTTCCCCACGGATCCCCAGCTTCCAAAAATGACATCCAAGAAAGCCTACGTGTTCATAGGACAACCCCTACTTTCAGCCCCTGGTTTCTCTCTCTTAAAGGACCCACTGACACTGTGCTCTGGTCTTCACATGCCATGGGGAGAAAGCCTCTGGCAGGCTGCAGTGAAGAGGAAGACAGCAGCAGCAGACGGTTGCCACTTGTGGACAACCCAGCTGCTTCACTCCGGCTCTTAAGAGCCCTCTGGGAAACGTGTGAAAAGAGAAGTATTTATTATTTCTATTTATTTACTTATTTATTTGAACATCCAGGATCTCTGAGCACGCTCACATCCTCGAGGCAGTCATGCCTCTGATAGCTCCTCCAGGCTCCTCTCAAATTCTTAGGCAGAGAAGCTGGCATTGATGCTACATTTACTGACAGCCAGCTGTGTCCTGCTTGGAAAGCAGCACTTTGCTTCCACTTCCTGGCTTCCCAGCCTGCCTTGGCCACAGAACAGCCCTCTGGAAAAAAACTGAATACCAGGTCTGTATCATAATGAATATACACCGATGACTCAGATTAACCTCGCACAGTGGAACTTATTTTTACACTTCCTAATTTTTATGTGCCTGACTTTACACCTTATCAATATTCATAGGGGGTTTTCTTCTTTTACATTTTGTTATTGTTAAGGGAATCTCTGACCACCAAGCAAGTATTATGAGTAGTCCCAAAGAAACCCGCAGGTTATTGGGAAATATATTAATTTGTTCCAGATCTCACTTTACTTATCACCATTGATTTTGGAAGGCAGCAACTTTGAAGCAGGGTTGCAAATCATTTCAGCATGTACAAAACCCACAGTGGTGTGTAACTTACCCTGTGTATGCGATGTGCCTTAAACAGAGATGTGTGTTTTATGTCAAGCATTCAAAATGACCACTTAAGAACATCAGATTTTATTTAATTTTTGGCTGTGCATTAAGTTTTTGACTACATTTCCACTAAATAATAATGACATCAAATGCTTTGCTAAATTAACTGCAAGACCAGTATGTATTTCCTATGGCTTTCTCAAGGGATGTCCAGTATACTAATACTGCCAAAAGGCAACAAGCTCAAACATTGCAGCGACTGGGTATGGTGCAAGACCACAGCTGACAAACCACTGTCGGGCACTAAAGTCCAGCACAGACCTATGTAATTTAGGATTGTTGCTGCTCTTCTGGACCATGAAATAAATACAACACAAATCCAGTTATGGGTTGCACGATCTCTTTGATATACTTATGTAGTTAAGGTTGTTCTGCTAGTGCTGGAACATGAACAGATACGCTTTGCAGTGTGTCCTCTTTTCTAACTGTTTTGTACCACTGAGGTTCAGCACTGACAACTGCTGCCAGAGTCAATGCATGCAATCAAACACAGGCTGCTAATTTGTGATTATGTGTGGAAATATATCTTTGCTCAAAGGTCCAGTGGAAGGGATTATTTGAACTATCTGTTGATTGAAGATTTCAACTAGTTGATCTGATATTTATATAGTTGATATGGAAATCATAAAATGTAAGTTCAGTATAACTTGAATAGAATATTCTTAAACAGTTACAGTGAGTTTCTTGCAAGTAAAACAAACCAATAAAACCCAGAGACTGAAAATAGTTCATGAATGAGAAAAAGTTGAAAAAAAGAGAAAAGTTGAAAAAAAGAGAAAAGTTTTCTTATGTTGTTAATTACAAACCATCACCTAGTACTGGTGCAGAATCAGGCAGGTAGTATTTCTGGACCTCTGGCTTTAATTACCATATGGGCTCTGACTCCAGGAATTGCAGAAGCTGTCCTGAAGGCCATGGAGTTTGTTTAGCACTTGATGGTGTCCTCTGGCATGTCCTTCCTTTAGAAAGTCCCTAAGCATATCCATTTTCGGACTCCGCTATTTAGTCATAGTGTACGCTCTGGGTACCAGGGTGAAGAGTTGCTTCTGCTTTTGGACGGAATCTGTCCTCTCCATGAAGTACAAACACTGGAGATTAGCTTGTGAGCATGTTCCTTCATGATCCAGAGATATGCAGAGCAAGGAAAAGCAGAGGCAGGTGTAGGAATTTGGCAGTGGTGTTTTGATGGGAGACAGAGAAGCAGAGAGGAGGACAAAATTCTGCATGTTGCTTCAGGCACTTGGACACGGAAAAATAGGAACTGAATGGAGTGAAAGGGAGGGAAAGCTGGTTAAACAAAGAAAGGTAAGCTTCAGTGCTCAACTCTTTCTGACCTTTTTCTCTAACATTGATCTGATCCTCTCCTATCCTGTCTACTGTGTAGCAGGCTTTGTAGCAGGATAAGAACAGGAACAGAATTTCACTAGAAAATTGTTATTTTAATTGTTGATTATAAATGGCTAAAAAGAATGCAAACTTACACTGACAATGATAAGACAGAACAAAACACATGGAATGTCTAATATACTGGTGCAGGGTATGGAATGTCTAATATACAGGTGCAGGGTACGGAGTAGGTTGTTGTGTTGTATCTACTTAGTATATTAGCTAGTTTCTCAGGGTTTGTTTTTTTTGGCAAAACTGTTAATTGACCTATGGCTTTTATCTTGGTAATAACCACTGGAGTTCAAATCAACTTTGTGATATTGCTTAAAACTGAAATCACTATGCTTCTAGCAAGTAACTGTAATTCCTTCAATACACTTAGAAGAACTTTATCAATGATAAAGCATCAAAATTGTGGTGAGTTTCCAACCACAAAATGGAATAGTTCTGCCTTGCACTCAATTTGCATCGTTTTAAAAGATCACTTCCACTCTATAAAGGATAAGAAAGAAGCAGGTAATCATCATCATGTTGCCAAGTGTGTCCTTTCCTGACTTAAGAACATTCTAGGTGTTGCACACTCTAAAATAACAAGGCCATTACAAAAAATAGTGAAGGACAGTCTTAAGGAAGTACTATGTTTTCCTCTCTTTTTCTGAGGTACAAAATGCAGCAGCCTTTAGTAAGGCAGTTTACATCCATATATAGCCTGGATCCTGCCTGCCCTAGCTGATGCTACAGAAGACAGATAGTACTGGTAGCATCAATGACAACAACTGCTGACTCCATAGCTGGCTGTCAACAGCTCAGGAGGAGATAGCTATGTTCATTTTTCCCCTCTCTGACAACTTTACACTTTATCCTTCACCAAACACACACCAGATGCTTTATTTTCCTTCCATATCTCTTATAAGCGAAAAGGCTCCTGGGCCGCTGCTCTTTGATTGCCATTCACAGGTTGTGTAAGGTCAATCGAGTCTGCAAAAGTAGTGTCTGTCTATGTGGAGACACATGGTAGCTCAATGGTAAGGGTTTCCACTGGTGGGAATCAGCAGCTGCTGACATTACACCTGATAGAGTGGTCAGGATATCAATAAAGTAGATACAGCAGTGGCTGGGAATCACTGCTTCAGGATAAGGTCTTGACGTCCATAAAGCTGACTCCACGCTCCTTTGTCAAGCATCCAAGTGAGTCAGTTGTGTGGCTCACTGTAGGAACCAGAGGTCCGCTCTAATTATACATTTATTATCACTTTCAAAGCATGGCGGAATTAATAAAGTCATTTTTGTAGTACTGGAAATGAAAGAGAATAAATTTGTTGCGTATACCCAAGTGACTTCTCTGTGGCAAGAAGTTTAAAGATAGAAGGTGTGCTCATTCCT
>JAVCKT010008610.1:0-11894 GCA_032273925.1 Rhynchotus rufescens | reverse complement strand
GATCCTGTGAGAGGAAAATTCAGATTTGAGAACATTTGTCCATTATGCAGTAACTTAGAAATTTAACGTGTGATTTAGGAGTGGGAAAAATAAAAGACTTATTGACCTCAGATTTGTTTTGAAGACTTATGTCTTAGAGGTAGAGAGGTGCTATTTTAGCAAGTGCCGGTGAGTTTGTGTTTGGAATTTCATTTTCAATCAGGTTACTCCATTTCAAGACAGACTAGTTTGCTGCAGAATATATACAGAGATGGGAAAGGAGAGCAAGTGGAGGATTAAAGAACCTACTTAAAACAGGCAAATACAAGAGGTAGGTCAGATTGGTGGGAGTTAGGGAGCAGTTTGATTACTCTTGGTAAACACGTTGGGGGAAGAAGATAAGCTAACTAAAACTAACATTGAAAGATAGTAAATGCCAGTGTAAGCACAAGAATAAATGACCATAAACTTATTGTGACAAGGTATAATTTATATATTTTTGTAGCATTTTACCAGTTCATAAAAGTTTATGTCCATCAGCCCATTAAGATCTTCACTTTGTCATCCGCTGTCATTGACTGGTGTGCCACTCGCTTCCAACCCCTCAGGCTGGCGCTGGTGACGCCTGTTCCAGCTAAGGGCACTGCCTACTTGGTGATACCTTTCCTGGTATGGGTTACGTGCCAGCCTTGAGCAACTGCCAACAAAATGTACAAGAGCCTTGGCACGTTTGTCTGTGGTTTCACCAGTTTCCAGAACACAGTGTCCTTCCCATTCTTTTTTGGAGAGCCTTGTCTCAGGCTGCCTATTTTTAGCTCCTTTTTAGCCCACTCTCCATGGTAGGAGTTTTGCCTCCAACTTCTTAAAATGCTTTTCATGCATTTCTTTTATTTCTTTTTATTTCTTTTTTTTTTTTTCTGCAATTCTCTCTTTTCCTCACTAATTGTCAAGCCTGCACAAGGCCTTCTTTGAGATATTTTGAAAGAACACAACATTCCCTAAACACAAGGTTTTCAGATCCTTTCCTCTTTTCTGTCCAGGGCCATACTGTCTGGTAACAGTCTGTATTTTGTCAGATCATCTTAGTTTTGTTTTCTGGTCATCCTAATAACAACTAAGAAAGCTATAGTGTAGGACACACCTGGGAAGGCTTGTGTATTTATTGCTTGGAAAAAATTCTCCCACTGAGCTTACTTTTCAAAAATTCAGATAGTCTTTTTTTTTTGTATGTTAATGTAGGACTCTTTTGGATTTTATTTACAGCACTGTGAAAGAGACATAAGCCTGACAACCGAGCCAGTCCCTTCACTCGCTGCCCTAGTCTGCTCCCTCCAGCATGCACATCTGGTCTTCCTTCCCATGGGAAGGAGAACATGACAAATGGAAGGAGGAAGGCTGTATTTGTGGGTCTTGTTTTGACTTTCCTCATTGTTAGAGTGGAAATTTGGACATGCCCAGGGCACAGCCCTGGACCAGGGAGCAGGCTCAGAGGTCTCACAGCATTTTCATAGTCTGGAGGTAGTTAGACTCTCACCTGCGGGTAGTATTAATTTGTCTTGTTATTGTTTATATTTGTAGTGTTTATTTTAAGGGAGAAGCAACAGAAGCATCGAGAAGGGACTTGTTTTCCCAAAGCTGTGGCAGGCCTGGTGACAGAGTTTAGGATACCTTATCCTCAAATCCAGAAACAAAGTAGCATAGGCAATCAATGTAATGTTGCTCTTAAGTTGGACTTTGATGATATTGAAGGTCTTTTCCATCCGTAATGATTCTATGATTAATCTCTTTTTTTTAAATATATTTTTTTCCTTTCTAGGACCAAATATATTGGATGCCACTCTGGTGAGAGTCTGGTAAGACAAAAACATACTCATGGATTTCAGAAACAGAAAGGCTTACCGTGATTATCAGGCTTTGGAAGAGATGCCCCAGAGACAATGCTGTTTCACAATTAATCACATAGGTATATTATCTCATGTGACATTTCAGCAATATCGGCGATGAAGAATATATAGGAAATGTAATAGATGACAAGCTGGTGAATGTCACTGTTGTGCCAGTCTTCTGTGACTTTCTTTATACATTGTACTTCAAATGACAAAGTGGCAAGCAGTGGCTCTGTACCAAGTTACTCTGTTTTCTGTGTGAGACATACAAATACAAATCAAATTAGTCTTTGGGAACTCACCTCTTATTATCTGCTTGTATTTAAGATAATAAAAAAGGACCTATCTCAAATATCTGTGATACTTTTATTCTAACATAAATGCACGATGGTTAATGCTTGATTTGAAATCCTTCGTATACATTTGAGACAAGAATGAGAGGCCATAATTTCTTTCTTCCTCTTATGCTAATTTGCAAAGAGATCTCCCAACATTCTAATCTCTTGATTTTTCTTGCTCTTTTATATCACTGTTTCAGGAATAATTTTGAGAACTGGGACTTTTTCCCAGGATTCTGTCTATGTTGTAGGTTGCAGGACACAGAGGGACAGCTCTGGATGTTCTAGTTTTAAAGATATTTTCATGAAAATTGATAAGCAATGCTGTTGAGAAGAATCACAAACAAGAACAACTGCAGGAAGTTGGGAAACTAAGTGGACAGAGACTGGCCCAAGCTATCATCTAGCATCCCCAAAATGCATAGGAATCAGAGAAATATTTCTTGAACTATTTAAAGGAAGTCAGGGTCATTTTGAGCGTATGCCACCAACATTTGTTCAGAAGATAACCCTGGGTCACACTGACCATATTAACATCAGAATGCGAATAAGAGATACTGGGGAGAGACTGTTAAGGAGGACTGTTCTGCTCAGATATAGCTTGTATTTTTCCCTGTTATGTGAAGATTATCTTGAATACTCTTCCTGAAACTCTATTTTGTTACTTGACATTCTTCAGAATAGGGCAATGGCTTTCCTAAGACTGATTTCTTGGACCAAACACCCTGCCTGTCTCCTCAGCAAACCTCTCCCCAGTGACTCAGAGCACTGGCTAGTGCAATACTGGGCTTATGGCAAGGAAAATACCACTCCCTTTTTGTGACTGAGTCCTTTTAGGCTCCCCTTAGTGCATCTCCTGGCAATGATTAGGAACATCTACTTATTTTTTTACAGGCTACTCCTCCTCCCATAGACGCCAGTCCTGTGAAGTCCTTAGGAAACATAGCAAGATCTGAAAAGCTATTGTTTGGTATTTCAGATCCTGGTTCCTTTATGTCCAGCTGGTGGGAAAAGAAGGGAGACAGACAGAAAGAAAATAGGAAGGAGACAACAGAGGCTAGGGGGGAGGGATGGAAGTTTAGCGCAAAATGGATAGAACCTGGGATAAATACATCCAAAGGATGGAGAAAAGTGGGACAAAAGTAGAGCAAGGGAGGCTAAGTCCTAGTTCTGCTAGATATGTCACTAATGGAGTTGTGCAGGCAGAGGGTGTCTTCCTCATGCACCCCTCACAGATCATACATAAATAACAGAAATCAAAAAACATACCAGCAAAATGAGAAATGAAAATATTTAAGAAGCATCTAGATAACAAAGACAGGAGAAAAAACAACAAACAAACAAAACAAAAGAGCTTTAAGTAGCTTCCTGATGGGGACAGGTGATTTTATCTGTTTGTGCTACAGTTCCTCTCCTAGCAGATTGGAACCATGATTGCTCTTCCAATTTTTCGAAAGCATTTGAAATCTAGGAGTTGATTGGATTGCCATTACCTGTGGATAACACAGAGTGAGAGAGAAACACAGTACAGAGATGGAGTCATCTAGGGAATATCAAGACACTAGCAACTTTATAATGATTGCCATAATATGATAGTGCCATTGAAACTTTGTGGGAGAAAAATAGAGTGTGTCTAATGAAGATGAAAGGAGCATCAAGAATATTTATAAAAAAAATCAGTCATGTTAGTGTGCAAAGAATTGAGTTGACACAATTGAAACTTCAGTAATCCTCTCTTTCTGTAATGCCCTTTATATTTCCAGAATGATTTTATTGTTTAAAGCTTAATATGATCTTTTTTTGTTGATTTGAGCTTATGCCTTCCCATTCCCATCTCCAGGCTGCAGGTCCTCAGATTTACTCACTAATCATGATGGAAAAATCTTCAGAACAAAGTCTTCTCTTTGAATGACTGGGCCAAACACAAAGACTATTTACATAGTCTGATATTCTACAGCAAATGCAATTATGGTCTGTCTGATAATCTGATGTTGTATCTGATGTGTATGATGTACAGGCTGATTTTCTATTTGGCATATTTTGGGGTCTTTTCCTTGGTTGAAATGAATTTGTGAAATGGCTTGCACTGGTAACAGCTGAAAATTATAATAATCTCTTTCATCTTTGACATTCCTGAAAAACACATGGCTGTTTTCTATTGCAAAATCCTGATGGTCTTTGTCAGTTATTTGAAACTTCTGTATGTATCTTCTGGTGTACCTAATTTCATCTCTATCTCATGAAAGCTGCTGGATGATGCTTTATATTTGTTCAGCACTGCTATGTCTTAAACAAGACGTGAGTCATGGCAAAATTTGGGCTATGCTTAGAAAAACAGGGTCAGAAGAAATCTGGATGGAGTTCAGATCTCTCATGTTTCACATGGTATTTGGCCTCAAGATGGACAATAAATTGTAATCGAAAGATCATCTTTTTGGTACTTAGAAATATAAACAAAGTGTAATAGATAAAATGAAGTATAAAAAACCTAAGTATATTTGCATAGTTGCATTTGTATGTGTGGAGTAAGGCACACACTAACTCTTGAAGCAGAAATACAAATCTGCTGCAAGACAGCAGATTTTTTTTGTCCTGCAGACAAGGGTGTGCAGAACATTTAGTGATAATTAAGGATTGAATCTGTCATGAACTCCACTCTCTTGGCTGCATTGGGAGACCTACTAGTAGTTTCTTATAATGAAGAGAGTCCCACAGAGTTTCTGTCTTCAAAATTCTGAGATTAAGAAATAAGAATGTGAAAGCTATGAATGCTGAGGAAGCTAATTTCTTTCTTTTTCCACTCATTTGCAAAGCATCTGTGGACTACTTTTTGTCTGGAACTGGCCTATGGAACCAAATCACCAGTATAATGTTTCGAAATAAAAGCTTGATGAAAAGAATGCCTGATGGTCTCCAGGCTGGCAGTGATCCATAGCTGCTTAGATTTTGGATCCAGTCATTGATTCAACATAGATTTTTACATGTCACTTATAGTGAGAGACACCAAATTGTCTTCTAGTGATGCCTTGATTGTGGTTATATGTAGCCGTAACATGTATTTGATCTTCCATTTCCACCCCAATATTCTATCTTAGGAAAGCTAAACAAAAGCCATGTATTTCTAATGGATAAAGACAAGAATGTTCTCTTTTTCTCTGGAAATATGAAGTTAGAACTTGAAGGCTGCCAACATAACTACTAACTGCTTTAAAATATTACTACTGCCATAATGGAGAAATTGGGTCATATCCCTGTACTATGTTGTGAAGACTGAATGAACTGTTTTTATGAACTCTTACTTCCCTTCACAGATATATAGGATTTAGTTCTGGCTTTGTGATCCCTGTGAGCACTGTAATGTTATGGCTCACAACCAAGCTAGGAATAATAGGGCTACCAAGGAACAGAACTGGAAAAAAAGTGTTTTCAGGTTTGATTGGGATTTCAGCATTTTACCTCAGAACGTGAGGTTGCTCTTTAGAGATTGCTGTAATGTTACAGTAAAATAACGCAATCCTATGGCTGGAAGATCTAGGGAGGAAAAGCTAGGTACTCCCTCTATTGATGAAAAGGGTAAAGTGCTGTCGCTTAAAGATTCATTAGCTGAAGTCATCTATCCATAATTACCCTGGAGAAATACAAAAGTTAGTTTATCATAGCTGCACTTGGGCTTTAAGAGTTTAGTAGTGGTATTTCCTTGCAGCAAAGACTTAATTTCCATGCAGTCAAGACTTTTTTGCTCCGGATTGCTGAAGAGTTCCTTCAGTCCAAGAAAACTAAACCATGAGGACTAGGGACTAATCTGAGGAACATGGATTACAACCTGGTCAGTGTGGAGCTGGGAGCTGGTATGATTGCAGGATAGTCTTCACCACTAGAGAGAAGGGAATTAGAGAGCCTCCTACCAAAGGCTTTAGATGGCTGTGAGAAGAGTATTCTATTTTCTTTGAACATTCTTTTCCACAACATTCGTGATTGTATTCTCCATCCTTTCCTAAAGACTTTGTTTCTACAGAGTCTTGGCTACCTGTGAATGTGGGGAATGGTGTGTGGGAATATTCCTAGGGAGGGAACACTGAATTTCCTCATATTTTAATATTAGTCTTGAGCGAACCCAATTTCCTAGCAACTCTCCTACCCTATAGATTCTATCTTCCAAAGGCTAAATGAGACCCAGAGAGTGATCAGCCTCCAACTGGTAGCAGTGCAGATCCCAGGGGCTGATGCAAAGCTGTTGGAGGGGTATAGCATCAGGCAGCCTTTCCTGTGATGTGCCGGGTCATACTAAAGATGAATCTTCTACTCCTGCCGTAACGGCACAGTCAGAGCTCATGGGCCACACAGGAACTGCAAGGCACAGAGGGCTGTGTCGTGGGGCCTGTGGTGGCCCCAGGACAGCAGGTGAAACCTCCAGCTCTCAGGTGGCTTGTTCCCTTCCCACGTCAATTGGTTTTATACATCCAGGACACCTTCCCAAGATTTATCCCAGAGACTGGCAATACCTGCCTTAGGAGAGCCTCTTCACCTTAAAATCATCTTCTGCTGTTTGGGTGAAACTCCACACACTATCTAAAGACCAAAACTGGAAATAGTCAACAGCTCAGAAAATGCATGGATTCTCTTTTTTCTCCCTACTTCCTTCCTCTCTTGTCAGCTTAGATGAGACCAGCTGACTGCTTTCTAGTGCCTTCATGCAGTGAGAGTGCTCTCTGTACCACAGTAAACTTTGTCTCTGTTAAATCAACCCTAGAGGCTTAAAATACACTGCTAAAGGCCCTTTTGTCTGACTGGCACAATGTCCTGTATCCCTGGTGCTGATCACATTATGTTAGTTTTACTTGCCACTTTTCAGCTATCTTTACATATTTTATTTCTGAAGTTCCCTGCCAAAGATGCAGTTGCCTTGCTGCCTCTCTATCTGAACAGAGTCAGAGCTGGGGAAAAACAATTTTAAACTACTAATCTCTGTTAGTTTCTCTCCATGAGTTTCTGTACCACTTTCAGGAGTGGGAGATACTAGTGAACTGGGAAGGTCTAGTCATTCTGGCAAAGAACTTGCAGATTTTGCCAGAGGTTCAGCTGGGCAGAAAGCAAAACTAACTGGGTGCAAATATGTATTACCACTGTAAGCACTGTATCTTTCTATCAGCATACACAACATTGGGACCATTTCGCTGGAGTGTAAAGCTACGGAGTACTTCCCAAAGATAACAGGAAGAAGAAGTATAACTTAAATTATATAATATATATATATATATATAAAATTATACACACATCTGTACATATCTTTATATATTTATTCTTAACTACTTGCTGAGAAAAAAAGAAAAACACTTTATTAGAAACACTCACAGGTCATGAAAAAATATTCTTCCTATATATGTGCCATGTATGCATGTGTGTGTGTGTATGTATGCATATAGATGAATGAGATGCAACTACTCTATCCACTACCACTACCCACACGTTAAAGCTTAAAGAAACTTCCTTGTTTCTATAATCCTGTGGGGAGACTCTGCTGGCTGTCTATCTAACAGCTGCAGAAGCTAATGTTCATTGCCCTCTCCCCTGTTCGTTCTTGTAGCCATTGCAATAACCTATTCTTTGAAGTTCAATGTGTCACACATTTCAAATGAGTACTGGAGGTATAGCCATAGGTCGGCGTGTGCCGTGCACGACTTTAATTGTAATCTATGCCCTGGTTTCTCTGGGGAATGTTTGACCTGACACTGCACTGAATTTATGAGGGTGAAATCCCTTCACAAAGGCAAGTGCTGAAAATTTATTGCATCTCTCTCACCTTCTGGGAAAAATGCTTGGTTTACAGAAAATATAGAAATGAAACAAAGATTCTCAGCCTCCTAGAAGCAGAGGGTTTCAGCTGTACTTGGAGAGTTCTCTTCTCGCACCTTGCAACCTGCATAGCAACATAACTGGTGAAACATAACTCTGTGATTGGAAATAAAATGAGTTGGAAAGCACAGACAAAAGCAACAGAAAGACAACAGGTTCAAAATTTAGTGCTGAAAATAAGAGTATCAAACAAAACAAGACATTGTATAATGCAAATCATTCTGTGCATATTTTTTTAATATGCACAGACCTTACAATACGTTACAAGCTGAAACACCTGTCTCCTCTATGACAGTGTGGAGGACCTTATGGAACACAGTACCTCAGCATGCATTTATATATGGACACGTACCTATCATCATTCCTTTTTATTTTCTCTCCACTATGATTTAGAAAAAGCCTCACTTAATGTTAGAGAGAAGCTCATATATTTTGCCCAATCTGAGCTATGGAGAGAAGAAAAGTTTCTTCTATTCCCTACAGATGAAGCCCAGTAAGCCTTGGTGACCTAGTCCATCATGTCTTTTATTTTTTTTAATGAGCAAGGCCTTCACTGAACTCAGCATACCTGAGCTGCTGGTTCAAGAACAACCAACTATTCCCATATGTGTTGCTATAATCATATTACTACGATAATGTCATTACTATTACTACATCATTACTATTATTGATTTGTTTCTGCTTTCCCATTTATTGCTGAGAGTGCTGGGAGGGTGTATGAAACTGGGTAATTCTGCCCAAGTTTAGAAGAATTTGCTCAGCCATATTTTGCTTTTCTGAAAGACAGATTCATTGAGGATGACATCATTTGTTTCAGAAAACGGCAGCTTGGTGTAATTCAAGGAAAAATGTGTTTCTATTCCTTCACCCCAGTGCACCCTCTGTGTTTATGCTTATCCATGAGGCCCAGGGAACACCTGCCTTGCAGGTATGAAAACTCCCATTCTAGCCCTGCCTCAGCCATCACCAGGTCTCAATGTGCAGAGACCCTGAATGCAGAGACCTGGAAGTCTGAGGGGTGCAGAAATGGCACTGATGAAGCCAATCAGTACTAATAAGACTTAACTGAAGAGAATTGTTTTCACAGTTCAAGCAAATGCATAATTATATAAATTACAGATTTTACATCTGTGTATATAAGACTGCATGTGATTACCTTACTGTCTTGAGGACACATCACACTGGGTAGACTCTTGCCCTAGGTTTTGTATGCTTCTGTGTTGCACAGCAGAGAGGCACCCCTCAGTCATCACAGTAAAGGCTGTGGCACAGAAATGCAAAGAGAAAAGAAGCAAAAGTGGGGCATAAGTATAGGAAAAGGTCAGTTCCAGTGATTGTACTGAAGGCTGAAAGATACACCAGGAGCATCATCTGATATCAAACGGCATGGGGGTATACCTTCTTTTAAAGCTGTGCTAAGTCAGACTAATTAAGAACTTGACTCTCTGTTTTTCCATATGTTCTAGATAGAATCAGTAGGAAAGTGATATTATGTTAAAATATAGACATTAGTACACACATAAAACTTTTTTCTTTTACCTTTTCTCTTTGCAAACAATTTTATCTTTACCTTTGAAACATTTATACTCTAATGCATTGTTTATGTGTAGCTAAAATCATTTATCTCTCTGAAATACAGGTACTTAAGGGTCTGAGGCAGAGACATTTGAAACCCCAAAAAAACCAAAATTCCTAAGGAATCTGCATTCACATCATCAAAAATTCCCTAAACTCCTAAAAATCTTTGTGGTCCGAGGGTGTGGGGATGTGTGCCCTCACCACCTGGTATGTTTGCAGGGCCTTCCCCAGCGGGTGCTTCCTGCAGGAGGTGTGCACAGTCAGCTGAATCTCACATAAGAAAACTAGCAGGAGGTTGTGGTGATGGGTCAGAACGAGAGGAAGAGTTGGTTCAAAACTGGTGGTTTTGATGTGTGCCACATCAAAAACTAAGGAAAAGAAAAATTGTGTGCATTCCCTGCAAGCTCCTACTGAGAGAAGGTGTGAATAAAAAGCAGTATGCGAGCAGTATAAAGTTGTTTTTCCTCCTACACTGCTTGCAGCCTTTTCTCACCCCGTGTGCCACCTCCATCTTCCACCATATCGTGGCTCCCAGCTGTCTGGCCTTATCCACTACTGTGCCTGAGGGCCCTGTCTTCCTTCAAGCTGGTTGTTGCTCTTACTGTTCCTCATACCTGGCATCTATTTTAATGAAATGTTTAGCTCAATAGACTGTCAGATGGAATCCCAAGTTTTAGATGCTGATCTTTCCTGCTGCAAGAAACCAAGGCATCTCCTCCACGGCTGTGAATTCAAAGTCAAAATGGGTAGAGAGATGGATTAAACACAAAGGTTTATGGGATGATGTGGGAAGCCCACAGCCAGGCAGGAATCTCCTTTTTCTCTGAATGCTGTTTTGACTTTTCCTCAAGTTGGTCCTCTGCTCTGAGAAAATATATAGAGGTTATGTCTTGTTTCTCTTGTCACTGTGCCAATACACCTTAATGTCCCTTGCAAGGAAAGCTGCTCTAGTGGAGAGAAACTTCTTATTCCATATCTTGATTTTTCTATTCAAGAGGTAGATGGAAATCAAAATCTTATTTACAAACGTCTAAGATTCCTGAAACATAACTATGGTCAATCTGAACAAGGTTGGTGGTCAGTAATGGTAGGAAGCCCAGGCAGTTTTGGAATGGGTCACTGACTTTATTCCAGCCTCTTTTAGCCTAGCTTCTGTCTTCCTGCCAAAGGACTCCCTTGCCTTATGAATACTTCATTGAACACCTCCTGCTCCAACTTGAGTGCTTTTCTTATCCTCGTAAATGTTTGCTCCCCTTCAGATCCTCCTCTGCTCTCAGTGACAATTAGATCAAAGAACTTCCTAGAAGAAGAAGAATGTGAAACTCCAGGACCATCTAAACTCCAGGACTAGGTAGCCTTTTGAATCTTTTTCTTTTCCCAATGCCAGGTTAGATACTACTGTCTATTGTCATAGAATCATAGAATGCTGTGGGGTTGGAAGGAACCTCTAGAGATTACCTAGTCCAACCCGCTGCACACACAGGGACACTTAGAGCATGTGGCACAGGGCTGTGCCCAAGTGAGTTTGGAAGATCTCCAGAGAAGGAGACTCCACAACCTCTCTGGGCAGCTTGTTCCAAGGCTCTGTCACCCTTGCTGTTAAGAAATTTTTCCTTAAGTTCCTGAGGAATGTTTGGTGTTTTGAAAGCACATTCATTTACAACCAGGAAACAGCAGATTAAATGTTAATAGCTTTTTACTGCTTCTTTTTGTCTCCATTTTTTTTTAAATTAGTTTACACATTTGGGAAAATGTATGAATAGGTAGTTGCTTTTTCTTAAACAATCATTTCATTTGCTAGTTTTTTTGATGTCCTTCAGACTACCAGTGTCTTGTGTTCAGCAACATGAGATATGTTGACTCTTCTGCACATCCCTCATTACCATCACAGTATACCACCTGGTATTAAAATAAACCTCGTCAGGTCTGATGTACTTCGACTAAAGTCCATGCTGACTGTGGAACATTGCAGAGAACTGCAGAGCAATTTTCAGACACGGTTGTTAATTACTCCAGGATTGTTTAGGCCAATTCTTTAAACATCCCAAGGTAAAATGAATCAGGAAGATAATCTGAAAAAAAATCACTAACTCATCAACAACATAATTGTTCTAAATAATCTGTATGAAGATAAATAACTGTGAACTAATCAGCTACAAATGTCCATTTAGAAAGTATTTTTTATATCAGCCCTCAAAAGAGCATCAAGTAATAGAAGAATAACCAACCAAAAAAAAAAAAAAAAAAAAAAAAAAAAACA
>JAVCKT010008607.1:0-16156 GCA_032273925.1 Rhynchotus rufescens | reverse complement strand
TAAGTTATGGTCATATGAGAATTGGCAAACCAGAAAGAATGTGAGTTTTGCTTCTGAGGATGCTCCACTGTGGTCCTGAGGTTCAGGAGGAGGAATGCTTCCCAGAGGTTCAAAAAATTTATGAAAATTGGTGAGGGATATTTCCTTAATGCTTCATAAGCTGGAGATGTGTCAGAAGTAAGTGTGAGAAATCATGGACAAGATATTTCAAGCTGAATTAATGTTTTAGCTAAATTAATGTTTTGTCAGTCTTCAGAAACATTGGTGATTGTGATGTTTGGTTGGTGTAGGAGACTACATTAGATGGAAAGAGACTGTGGTGATCTTCATTGCTGAGATTGTACTCTAAGTTTCCACACACTTAAAAATATAATTTGTACATGACATTTTTTACATGTTTATGTAACATCTAAAAAGATTAAAGATTCAGAGGCCTAATTTCTACATCTCTTTTCCAAGCAGTTCAGATGCTTGCTCTATCGAGCCCTGGCAGCACTGAGCTCACCATGGGCCAATTACCTCAGTATTTTTACTACATCTTCAATAGATTTTAAATTCAACCCATCTATACAGAACTTCAAGCGAGGGCCTCTAGATTTCTACTAGCATCTGATCCTGGTCCAAAACTTGCTTAAGTCGTCACAGCTGTGCAAAGATTGCTGGGAGGTTGCCACTCATTGAGGTTCAATGGGCTAAATTGTATTTTACACTTGTTTTCTGCTCCTCGGCCCCAATTGGAGATAAAACTTTCAGTTTCTTAATCTGAGTGGTGATGCTCTACTACAGTCTCCTACACAACTGTTCTCTTCAACCTGTACAGCGTATTTCAGTGAAGCCATTCTAATGCATCCTAAGCATGGATGACATTTGTAAAATGCTTTGATTAAGCTGAAAAACATGACCTCAATCTAAAGCTCTTACACAGGAACTCTTCCATTCCATTTTTATGAGTATGAAAGAGAGAGTATGAAAGAACTCCGTAGCTTTGTTATGATAATAAGGGTATTTGAAATTATTCAACAGTATGGAGTATAAATATTTATTAACATTGTTACTGTTATTTTGTCTGTAATATTAATTATTAATAAGATTTCATTGAAGTTTATAGCTGTGAAATACAATACAAACTAAAAGAAATAGTACTTAGCTTTGCTATTATTGGTGATAACGTTTCCTGTACTGACTGTATCAAATGCCAAAGAAGTCGTGAGCTAAGACACTGTAAGAGGACTTGCTGGAGAAGGAGCTTGTTGTGGTGAGGGGTTCTGACTGCAAAAACATTTGAGGGGGCCTAGTCCAGAAAGGGGGGATGAGTGAACCTAGGACAAGGTGCAAACCTGCTGCCAGGCTGCATGAGCTGTGCTTTGCTCAGCCTGAGAGGAGTGCAGCAGGCAGAGCAGGTACAGCAGCAGCTCCCAAGATGAGGTCTTACAAACGGTAAATTCTGAAATGATACTTGGACAAGGGCAGTGGAAGGTGGCCTAGCACTAACCCTCAGGAAGACCCTAGTAAGCCCTCAATTGGCTGCTCTGGATGAATGCTTACGAGCACTGAAAAATGGGAGAATCTCAGGAACGTTTTTAAAGTTCTCTCTCCCTCTCTCTGTCTGTCTTGCTTTGACCTAATAAATCTTTATGTTCTCCATGCAAAATGGATCAGCTTCGTGTGACAGTCCTGAGCATACCGATAACTCATCCAGAAGAGCTGATATTCCAGTGTTTATGACATCTGCTGGAGATACAGATTTATGTGCCATCAAGCAATGAAGAGAACTTTACCCAGGTTCCCCCGCATCTCAGTGGATGCCCTCTCTCACTGAGGTGTCATGGTATAAGCCATGTATCCCTAATTAGTCCTTCAATGGCAGCGTCCTTCATAAAACACAGCTGGATTATCAGTAGGTTGACAGATATCTTTGAAACAATGTTGATAGAAATGAATGCTCAGTCCTAAAACTGTGAGATGAATCCAGCGTGTTTTCTGACAAGCTGCAAGCACTTTATATAGCATCCCAGTGGTTTCGGAGCCAGTAAGTAAACAAGGTGACATCGGCTCTGCTGTAGGCTGGCTTTCCTGAGCTTTTTCATTGCAATACGAGGTGTACCCTTGAGGCTCGATGTTGGGCACTGAAAACCAAAATCTTTCATGTGCAAAAGGTCGAAGTGGTGTGGGCAAAAAGATGTGGGCAGTGTCATCCCAAAGGGAAGCACACAAAGGTTGAGTTAAAATTTCTTTCAGCAGCGCTGTCCTTCTGAAGAACAACTCATATAAACATGATATTGCTATGACTGATCAGTCTTGATATTCTAGATTCCATTTTCACTCTCACAATCTGTAACAATCTTAGGTGCCTGGACTGTGCCATATGTGCATGTAAAGTAATTGTTCATTTGAGACAGAATCTTTTCTCTGCACAAATATATAGTAAGTTATTTTCAATCACAAATGCATTAGATTATTACCCTACCACTCAAAGAAACCTTTAGTATGCAGCAAGATTTCATTATTGTGTTAGATGGAAATGATAGCAGAATCTCTTTACGTCTGAAGATGTTATTATCAAGTTTTGCTGTTCGCTATAGGCTACTATATGAAACAGAAGAAGGGAAGACAGCATGATCTTTTACCAATAGCTAAGACACATCTTTGACACCCTTCATATCTTTCATATGTTTCATATCTTTCATTAACTATGCATTATTCACTGTTGGAATACATTACACTATGTTTGTAATATTCATTTTTCAGGAGAAACATTTTAATCAACAAAGTTCTTTAAAATTAGCTGTAGCAGAAAAGAAAGTTTGGTGAAATTTATGCACAAGCTGTCACAAGTCGGTACTTGTTTAAATGGGGAAAAACAAGTGTTTAAAAAATTTTTTTTTGGGTGACTGAAGGACAAAAGATTATGAAAGAAAGATACTGGAAAATAATCTGAAGCATCAATCACCAAGTTTGATCTGCTAAGTTATCTACTAGACAAGAATAAAATGATAAGAAGTAGTGTATACAAATTAGGAAACATCTGATGTTTACCATTATATTTTTTTCAAGTATAGGAGAATAATCACTAGCCTGTAAATAGCAATTATGAGCCAAAATGATATATAGGGAAGGGATTGATTTTTTATTTTGTATTTAGTTCATGATCAATAAACATAAAAAATCTTACATAAAGAGCTGTGCAATGGAAATACACAATCTATATGTAGCTAAATGTGTTTACCTGCATAATTAAAATTCCAAATAATAAATCCTGATTCATAACAGTAAGACATGCAGTCAGTGCACATGTAAGTGCAATATCATTTTTCAACCCTTTTACTGCAGTAGTTAATAATTTTCCTCAAACTTCACTCTTCATTTTTGACTCATTTCCTTCTTCTCATTTGATTTTTGTTTTTAATTTATTTCCTACTTGGAACAGTCTACTGGTCATCAACAATAAGAACAAAAATCAATAACTTCCCCTCAAAATCAAACGTGTTTTGATTGTAGATTTTGAAAGTGTTTCCTGTACTCTTGCTGCCAAAATAAAATTAAAAAAAAAATGTTGTCATATGATGTTGTAACATCACTTTGTATCTGATTATTGTCTATCTGATATCTTAGCAGTAAGTACAATTCATGCATCCAGAACTTGAGTAACTATGCAGCATGTTTGTCACGATATTCTTCAGCTTATAGCCTGACTTCTGGTAGCATTTAGTTACAGTCATTTAGCTTATAAAAAGTCACAAAAGAAAGGCACAAACATGATTCAAGAACTGCAATTTCAAGCCATGAGATTAACAAAATAATTTCTGAAGAGTTTTTTAAAAATGAGGTTTTTAGTGGAGCCTTCCTGGGTAGCTCTCTATATCAGGTATGGTTGTTTCCCCTGACATGCATTGTCTGGAGAAAATTAAAAAAAAATAAAAATCTAACTCACTGATGCACTCAGTTACCAATTCAAACCCTTAACATGGACAGAAACCCTGCCAGCATATGCAGCTCTCACTCAACTTTGTATATTGCCTCATACTGACTTTATGTGTTTCATAAATTAACCTCATGTAGTTTGGATTGTCCTTTCAAAGAATGTGAGTGTGATACTCTTGCAATGTACATGCTGTTAGCTGGCAAATGTTGGTTAGTGACATGTTCTTCATGTTCTGCTGGTGTTGACTGTCATTTTGTAAGCTTATGTGTATATATACATATATTTTTTCTCAACATTATCTTTGTTGTTGATGGCAGCTGGAATGTCTGGCTGCCTCTCCTGAGATATGCTCAATAAATATGGATAGTAAGTGAGATTATGAAATGATAAAGGTATGTCTTGTGTCAGGTATTTTGCACATGCTTCTTTTGTTTGTTTAATTGTTGTTCTTTTTATCAGAATCTTTACTGCAAGTGTGTCTATTTATTGAAATATTCCTTGAAAAAATACACTAGCATGCATCTTCTGCAGCTTGGAGAAAGAGGGTAATTTCCCTCACGGTGACACCGTTATATCATAGGTATCATGTCAATTATTTTTGTCATCCTTTAAGATTTACTGCAAAATGTATGAATGATTCTTTTAGACACCAGAGCATACAAAGATAGGACATGATCTGGGGAGAATTAATGGTAATTCATGAGGGATGTCATGCAGAAATTGTGAAATCGGTGTCATCACCGGTTCATTGAACTCACTGAACTGGATGTGTGCTGCATACTCTTCCAATTTTCATTTGATTTATATATGTTAGATATTTTTCAGTAACATGGGAAGTAGAACATCTTTAACCTTGGCTTATTCTTTGCTAATAATCTCAGTGCTTCGAGCTATACATTCTGTCTATCACGGTACTTTTGACTTGTGAAGTATTAAACGACCAGGAACTTGGCTTCCTATCTGATATCTTGATCAATAAAAGCATTCACAATAACAGTGCACAGTCTAAATGTGAAAAGGATGTTAGATGAGATATTTTTAAAGTTTTTCTGAACTTCATTCTGGCACAGCGAGGAGTCGTTAATCTTTGGGGTATGCAGTGTGTTTCATTTATCTCCCAGAACATTCCAGTGAAGGTGGCTGCCTCTTTTTTGACCTTTTCTCTATTTTGGCTGAAGTAGTAGCTCTCTGAATAGTGCATCTATTATATTTTCCTTAAATGTTTATATTGCCCTGTTCAAGAATGACCAAAGAAGAGCTATCTAAAATCAATTTGACCATTGAGATCCTTATGGTTTTTGAACTATTACTAATATATATTTTGGGGGAGCAATTTCAAAATAAACATTGTTGCTCCTATTGTCTATGCAAACTTCTTGGATGGATGGTTGTAGACTCACCTAAACTTTTGCTTCCAAATAGTCTTTTTGTAATGAATTAGTTTACTACATCTCAAAACCAGAAAATATATCACAAATATCCCACATACTCCTGCTGATATGTTGCAATATCAACAGTACAAAAACTATTGTCTTTAGTTTTGGGCAGTCTTTTGTGCAAAAAGGTGTAAGTATTACTCAATCTTGTTCTCAATTTTATACTCATCTTCCCTTGATTTCTATGCTAGGTCACTGTACGAAGAAGAATGTATTTCTGTGGAATCAACTACAGGGAAACGAATGCTTTTCTAGCGGGAATAGGTATAATATGATCACATTTCTATTTAGTTGGAAATGGGTTATTTACACAAGCTTGCTAATATGTAGATAAAAATGACGATGGTCTAATTCTCATCTGCTGGGATTAGTCAACATGAACTAAGAAAGCTCAGAAAGGGGCTTGGGAATCAAGAAGAGGTAAATTCTCAGTTGGTGAAGCTTTACTGGCAGCAGGACACTGCCAATTCCAAGAGCAAATACGTCTTTTGAATAGTATTGCCAGTGACTGGGCCCATTCAGTTTTTTGATCGCATTTTTCAAAAGTGTTTTATGCAATTTGGGGATTTGAAAAGTATGCATTTCTACAACTGCACAAATTGCCAGTTCAAAGCCCCTCATTTCTGCTCATAGAAGCAGTGTCTAGCTAGCCTAGCGTCTAAAAACTTAACTGCTGAGGACCTTACTCTGAAAAACCTAAGTAAAAGTTTCAACAATAAACGTACTCACTTCTGAGAAATTAGCCTGAAATTCACTGTCTTAATCTTGTTTTAAACATTACTACATATCACTAAAACTACTCAGTTAAAAATATTTTTATTGTATTAAACTTAGATTCTTTCACTATTATAACCTTACACAATGTATTCAGTGATATTGTTATAAAGATACCTTTTTAGAATCAAAGTTTGTATTTTAAGGGCAGCTATCTGCAGTAGAATAATTGTATGACTATAATTAAAAAAATACACACACATATTGCTAGGCACTGATACAGCTGTAGCACAGGCAAACCTTTAAGTTTTTAACTCAGTCTGAAGAAAAATGGATTAGATAAATAAACAGGTCATTTCCATTTTCAAATGCTCTGGCCAGAACTTTAATATATGCATCAGGAACTTATTAATTTCAAAGGGAATTTCATACTTGTAGCTGAGGGCAGAATTTTGCTTCTCACACTATTCCTGAGGTAAATGTAGAGGAGAAATGGTAATTATTTCCTGAGAAGGGAATCCCTAGCCTCTTTCTCCTCTCATTATATATTCCATACACATTCTATTAATTCAGTTATTTTAACAGTGAATCTACTGTCATCTATGCATGCAGTTTCTAAGTAAAGGCAACAAAGCCCATAAATAAAGTGAAGGAGCTAGATTACAGAAATACTATGGAAAGTGGAATTTAGAAAGTGTGAAAATGCCTGGTTATCATTTTCAGGTGGCTCTAGCAAAATTATATAAGGGGAAAAATATTCTTCCCAGAGAAAGAAAGAAAAGTGCAGTTGGTGAGAAAAGCCATGCAGAGTATGGTGTCACAAAATGATGCAGAAACAGGAATGAGTGCACCAAGAAAACCAAGAAAAAGGTCTCTTGCATCTCAAAGCTAATGACTCAAAAAGAATCAGAATTATTGATTCCTGACAAAATTTATCAGATCACTCTAGTACTTTAAGGTGGATGATTCTGAAAGAGTCCTCCAAGCAAGTCTCAAATCTACTCCTGAGAGATGCTCCCTTCAAAGATGATCTTTTGATCCACTTTATCAATTCAGAATTTTGAACTTTCATACAGATGATGAAAACATGTTGCCACTATATAAGAAGCCATCACATTTTGGGGACTGAAGACTGATCTACAAAATGAGAATCTCAGACAAGAAAAGCCACGCACATCTCAGCAAAAATATATTCAACAATAACAACAAAAAAGCCCTCCAGCTTTTCAATTGCAGAGCTGGATGCAGATTCCAGCTCTTCTTTCCAGAAAGTGAACAGACTGTATCTGCATTTCCCAGTGGAAGTACCTGCAGCTAGCTAACTAAAATTGGCAAAACATACGAAACAGCTTTTCTTCTGTTAGTCCTGCTCCAACAAGTGGAGAGGCCAGGCATGTGGAGTTTGCATGCTCGGCACAGGCACAAAAGCTAAATAACCTTCCGAAAGGGCAAAGATGAGGACTGCTCACAACCCTGGGGACCTTTTGAATCTGTCAGGAACCACAGTGCTTTTCTAAAATAAAGATCACCTAACACCAGCATTAGGTTTCTGCTCAAAACAATTGCTTATCTTACTCTAAGGCAGGCATTCTGCAAAAGGAGACGTCTTCTCAAAGTGTAGGAGCATGTTTCTACAGCAAGGAATATTTCCAGGAACTGCATTCTCATAGCAGCAAGTATCCTATAAGATCAACCAGTTTTTGGACTTTTTTTTCTACTTGAATTTGTAAGTCACTGAATTTTAGCTGAAGAAGTCCCAAGTTTTAACCCCAGTTATACATTTATATCTGGGAACAGATCACGTTAATATGATCCTTTTTATTTTTAATTAGCCTAGCACAGTTTTGAAAATAATTTTTCTTTCCCTAAGAAGTACTGAATGACAAATAAAAGTTGAGCTACTTCAGGAGAAAAATCTTGATTAAAGTTATACTAATGGACTTACTCAAATTCTCAGAAAAAAAAATCAAAAAGGGCTGAATCCATTTCTAAAAAATACTGGGAAAATAATTTGAGACTAAAAAATCGACTTGACAGAATTCCTCCCAAATAATTTTAGTAAATTAGTCCAGTAAAGGCATGTAGAATGCATGACTGAAGAATGAAAAATGCACATATATTTAGGTAATCGGAGAAAGTGGTCTAGGCAACTGTGGTCTCATTAATCACAAGGATAAGTAAGTCTTTAAAAAATATTTTGAAGTTAAAAAAGAATAAAATGTTCAATTGTAAATGGAAAAATATGATTGGAATTCACCAAAGGGAGTACAGAGAAAACACAGTAGATCTCCTCTACTTTAGACTTTTAAGAAAACACTTGACACACTTGACATCATACTGACCCAGGGGAAGTTATTAGTTAAGAGGTGGAAGATGGGGCTAGTAGGAGAACTGTAATGTACTAAATGAACTGGCTAAAAGGAGATGAGAACAAGCTATACTGACAGAAAGAAAAACAGTTTCCTAGGAAATTGCCAGTGGAATCATTCAAAGTTTGATGCTAGACTGAGTTTTAATATTTTCAGAACTGTCAATATGGTAATGAAATTTGTGAATGGTGTGAAGTTCAGACACATCTTTCATACAGAGAAGGAAGGAGATTTCACACAGGAAGAACTTCATGACTGTGACGTGGTTTAGAAGGAATGAAATGATACCCATGTATAAAGAAGGCAGGTTTTCTTGATGGGATGGGTAGGGAGCAAACGT
Organism: Rhynchotus rufescens; assembly: GCA_032273925.1. Lineage (NCBI taxonomy): Eukaryota > Metazoa > Chordata > Aves > Tinamiformes > Tinamidae > Rhynchotus > Rhynchotus rufescens. Next base: position 7,375 of record JAVCKT010008607.1, on the reverse strand, counting down.
GCAGTTAATAGAGGGCTTGATAATTGGAAAGAAAGCCTAGGAGAAGAAGCAAAGAGAAGTAGTTGATAGTACTAGAAGACAGCTGTGAATTAATAACATGTTGCAGTTTTGGCATTGCCCTGCCTGAGAAAGGTATATAAGGAATAAGCTCAGACTGAGATAAACAAAGAGAACATCTACAGGAATGATCACAGAATGCAGAGAAGCCTTTGCAGCGAGACACTGCAAGATCTTGGTTTGTGCAGTCCAGTAAGCAAACCATGCTACTGTTATAATTACTTCAGGATGAAGGCAAACAGCAGGGTAGGGGGAAAACTGGTCAAAATTTGGGCCAAATTATTTTAAATACCTCTAAGTTAGAAATGAAAAATAACCTATGTGTTTTAACATTCAGAACAAAGATGTTCTGCTTGGTCTTCCAATGGAAGATTAATGGTACTTGTTTCTAATAATGTGCTTCATTAATACTCCACGCCAAACACTGTGCTAGAGACGACTGGAATATCGTAGCTGAAACAATAAAATTTTGCGTTTTGTTTGCTTTTGTTTTATGGGGAGGGGGTTGCTTTTGTTTTATGTTTTTGCCTATTTTTTTCTTAATCTGTGTTTCCACAAGAAAATGCCAAGCAAAAATAAGCAAAGTAGTTGAAAATTAATTCTGTTGTGTCAAATAAACTCATTGCAGTGCTGCAGCATCATCTAGGATCTGATGAGCCAGCGGCTCAGGTGCCCATCACTCTCATTCCTCTCACAGTGTGGGCTATACTGTATTTCCCACCAGTTAACAGCATTGTGCACTATGAGAGCTGTGGCTGGTAGAGAATTGGGACATGAAGGGGTGTTTGAGAAAGCTTTTCTGGTTTTACATTTTTTTTTTTTAAGTAATGAATTTCCATGGAAACAATGCTATCCGTGGAAAATTCAATTAGTCAAAAATCTAATTTACAGTAACCATATAGTTTTCATGGTAATGTTTTTCACATAGTAGTAATTAACAATGCAGTAATGTGAATAATTAGTTAGGGCAGACAAAGTCAGACTAGCTAGCTGTAAAGCACAGACTTGGCAGAGTGTGGTGGTTGCTAGAATTTCAATGTCTTTGACAACTTGATTTTTTAGAAGTGAAGACTCATGATGATATCAAAAACCTCACAAAAGTTTGATTTTTCTGTCAATGGTCTTGGTGGAAACAAGCCTGCACCCCAGGTGAACTTCTAAGCTCACTGTTAGCGAGCTCAAATTAATTAACTGTCCTCTCTCCTCCAGCAGTAGCTGCCATTAGCAAACCCATTTCGTTTTCTGAAATGAAATTACAGTAATGTTAAAGCATTTAACTTTGTCTCTTTTATATGATACTATTTTTGACATCTAATGGGAATGCTCTTCTGGCATTTACTATCCTTCCTCTATTACAAGTCTGCCTGCCTTTCATTGCATTTTCATTATTCTTATGGTGACTATATTTCATATTTATCACAATGGTTAAAATTATATCAGTCACAATCAACTATGATATACATTACGGAAATGTTTATTGATCTATGTGCAACAGGTACAGTAAATTTATAAAATGCTGTTTCTCAAAGGATATAAATTATTTCAGGCATTTTGGAACTAGGCAAAATACTGTTCCTATACTAAGGATGTTAATTTACCATGCAATAAATCTTTTCCTTAACAGGTCAATATTGACTATGTGAAATAACTATGGCTGCAGCTATAAAGCAACAGAAAGCAGAAAAAAACCCCACATTTTAAAAGAATTTTTCCATTGTTATTTGGAGACAACACTGTTAAATAAAAATATTTCTACTAGTAACAAGTTTCAATAATAAAAAGTGAAGAGTATAAACAAATTAATTTACTAAAAGGCAAGACCTCTCACATATGTCCCCACTCATATTCTTTGTTTTTTTTTTTTTCAGATTTTAATGTTCAACTGCTGTGTTTAGGTTTATATGACTCAAGGAAAAATGTGCTAGAAAGATGAAATATAGATTTTCACCCATCCTAAAATTCCTGCTGCCAAGTATTTATACAGTCAAAACAAACAGACATAGTTTTATTCAAAGCTATACTGAGAAATTGTTTTTAGACTAGCTGAACCTGTGCTAATGCTCTTCTTGGTCAGTTCTTCTTGGACAGTATTCCATTGGGTCATACAATTATCAGGCTGCCTTGGCATATCCTGATTATCCAAGGTCCCCAGAGTTCACATAGGTAACCTATTAAAGCATCTTTCATTTGCCTATCAACTCTCTCCCAGAGAAAGTGAGTTACAACAGTGCCCAAATCTTATATGTCTGGAAGACTGAAGCACTTACCAACCTACTGTGACCTTGTGCTTGTTCACTGGCTCAGTCTCTCTCATCTCACCACCTAAAATTTCCTGTCTCAACATCTGTGATTCCCAACAAAGTTAAGATGTGAGCTTCCTTATTGCTGGCTGCTTGATAAAGCGGTGGCATCGCGATACTCATTGCTATGGATCCTCAACCATGCAACCCTGAACAGTGGGGGAATGGATTGCCCTAAAACTGGCTTAAATAACAGTACCAACTGGTAAGAAGCTGAACATTTCAGCACTCTGAGTGCTTTTCCAGAACATCCGGGACTTACACTAAGTCTCCAGACTCAAACAAATAGAGTCAAGGAGCATCCTTTCCTGTCTCCCTGCTGCACTGGCCAATGGCAGGACTGCTTGCAACAGCTCACCACTGCTCCCATAACAGTATAAAAATGGGTTTCTGACTCATATTCCCTTGATTGTTCAAGGAAGAGAGTAAATAGCCTAATCCACCTCTGGAGACATTGCTGAGGGGAAGACAGAGTAGATAAAAATCCAAGTGACAAACCAGAGCAGTGGGACAGCACTGTGTATAATTTATATAGGGTGGTTGCAAGCCATAGTATGGCTGCAAACTATAATAGGAGCAAGCAGGTGAGGCATCACCCACTGACGTCCACTGAGCCTGGCTAATGAGGATGTGGTTTCCCAGTTTTTTGTACACTACTCGAAGCTTTGATTCAAAAGGATAAAGGACTGCTGTCAAATATGGGTTCACTCATGCTGTGAGGCTGTACCATAGCTCTGTGCTCTGCTTTTTGTTGTTTGAAATGGACATGTGCACTGGCATGCTGTTGGAATAACTAAGCAATGTTATTTACTATTTAGGTAGACATTTTGTAGAGTGTATAGCTTTACCTGTTTTGACAGCTCATATTAAGTATTTGTGTTGTGATCATCCCTGTTTTGGGGAGAAAAAAAAAAACAGTAGGTAGAAAGTCTCTCTGAGGAAAGGGTGGAATCTGCAGAAGCTGCTCAGGATGCACTTATCTCCCTGTTTGGGGTTACCAGCTTCACTCTTTCTGGCCTTATGAGACAAGAACAAAATAAATTGGTCCAGGACCTTTTCTTGGACCCTGAGGGCCATCAACATAATTGATATCATACTCTTAAATACCTCCTATTCCTCTGAAGGGGGGGGTGACCACACCTTAACTGCTTACTAGGTCCCATAGCGTGCCTCTTCTTTCGGTAAGTGTTTGGCAATGCTGTGCCCAGGAGTGTGCTCAGCTACTAAATGACACAGATGATTTCAGGACAGGGCTTGTGACTGTTCCTTGACCCGTTTAGTTCACTAGAACAGACGTGGCCAGAATGAATGGAGAGGAATTAGGAGAGTAGCGGGGAAGGAGCAGAGTAATCAATAGGCTATGAGATATGCATTGCTGGATGGAGGCGTGGAATAAGTTAGGGTTTTTTTATATGCTACCTTGGGAGTATACTGCTTAAGACTTTTAGTTTGAATCATTAACCCTCTCTCAGTCTCTTACAAGGCACAGCATATCTGAAAAAGATTCAAATCAGAATGTAGATTTTCAAGTACTTAAAATAACTTCTTAAAAAAATCGGCTAATGTGTGATTTAGTAATTCAACTTCCTGCAATTTGCCTTTATAACATAAAAAGTCCCTTGTCATTTTGTCCTGCAGCCTTTTTCTTATACATTCTATTATACTTTTCCTTTTGCTCCTGGATGGGTTGGGTTCGCATGCATACATAAAGTCCCAATGCTCTTATATTTCTGAGCTAGCCTCATTCTTAGACATATATTCAAATCCTAACCCTTGACCGTTCATTTTCTCTTTTCCTTTAAGCTGCTAAATCTGCCTTTGGTCAGTTTGGATCCCTGAAAGTTTTGCCTCATGCTGCCATGAGAAGCAAGTATCACAGGCAAGCATTATCAGCAGGGGGTGGAAGGCTGAGAGTGGATGAAGGAAGGAAAATCTCTGCCTAACAGAAAAAAATACAATACATAAAATAATCAAGGTGTCACGGCTGTGATATTCTTGACATGTACATGTATCAAAAATCCCTGATCTTAATGTGTTAGGACAATTATTTAGTGACTGAATTTAATGTAAGTATATTTCTTTTTGAAGAAAAGTAACTTTATCTGAGAGATGAATCTCTCTGAGGCGTCATTTTAAATTTGAAACCAGATGGCAAAGTGCTAGGCTTTTATGATGCCACTACAAGGACATGAATTATTTCTTTGCAGAGCCAAGGTAATAGAATCTGAAGTATTCCTCTTATAATATTTAATAGTAAATGATTACTTTTTCCAAACTGTTTAAAATCAGATTTGCAATGGAATCGAAAGGGATTCTCCTATTTGTCAGAAAAATCTGTAACTTAATAAGGAGAAATCCATTTTAAAACATAGACTACCAAATTAGCTCAGCTCTGATGCTCAGGTCTACAATTGTGCTTCAACCTACTTTCATTTAAAGAATAACATCTGACATTTATATCTTGAGTCATGTTTTCATTTTCTGTATTTGCATGAGGCCTATGGGGATCAAGACTGTAGCCTGCCTTGAGACTGAGATATTTTTTACTTACTTTAACTAATTTCATGCTAAACTCTCAGCAAAAAGATTTTAGTATTGTTTTGCCTTCAGCAGATGTTCATCCATTTATATCTAACTATGGAGACTGTTGAAGTACTACCCCCTCACTCCCAAGGGCTCTGGAAAGTAGTCCAAAGAGTTGTGATAGGTGTATTTCTAGTATAGGAATGAAAGATGTTAGTGAAGTTTCATTTGTTTTGCAAAGTGATATGAAGGGTTCACACCTTTATTCCTCTGGGGAACAAGTCAATTCAGTCTGAGATGCAAAATATAGCTTTATAAAAATATATCCATTCATTTTTTGGAACATGATAAGCTCTAATTATACCAAAGCAAGCTGCATTCTACTGGGTATTAAAGAAAGACATCTAAAACAACCTGTCAAGTACATTTATATATAATTTAATGAACTTGCTTTGATTTTTTCTACAGAGCAGAAGTGAGCTAACTGTCCCTTTGATGCTGTAAATGATGACAGTGAAGAAATCAGAGACGTGGTAGCCCTGAATATGAGCCATAAAAGGCTGTAGCCATTGCCAGGAGCTTATTTCAGGTATTATTTCTTCTGCCTTTGCAATTAACAGAATCAAACGGAATTAAAAATGAGATAACAAGATAAGCTCTCATTTTGCATAGCTGATTGAGAGCTCATACACTCATATCAAATACTTTGAAAGAATAAAACAAAGATGAAAGGTAAATGATGAAAATACTTCAAAATGGTAAAGGAAATTCTATCTATTTCATGGGATCTATCTATTACCATAAATACTTCATATATCTGTAGTCTGGGCTGGATTTCATAGAATCTGTACTTCTCTTGCACCAACATTTTTTCTCTCACCTTCATTCTAGTTTCCTCTGAAATAACCTTCTAAGGCTGATGTCTTGATGGATTTCAAAAAAAAGTCAAGTTACATAGCGTGCCCCTGAAAACCGTAGAAGCTGATGGAACAAAGTGTACAGTGTGACTCTGTCACTTTCAACTCTGTGACTTGCAGGGCTTTTTCTATAGCGTAGAGGCAAATCCACAGTGCTAAAACAAATACAGAAAGCAGTACTGAAGAACGTAAAAAAAAGTACCTGGCAGGGAGACCAGGGCTATTCTTGTCCCTTCTGTGGACTACTTGACATCTTTGAGCTTTGATGAGTCCCCTCAAGGGCCTATTTTCCCTTTTTCCCCTTTTTGCCCAGGCTACTTAAGCTCCTACTTGAGGAGAAGGCTGTCTCCCACAATGTATTTGCAAAGGTGCAGAGCATATTGGGCTTCTGACCTTTAATGTCACCATGTGTTGCTACCGTGCTAAATCTAAACAATAAAAATGATATAAGTACCAACATGTATTCTTAATGGCTTTAGAAAGATTGAAAATCTTACCCTCTTGCTTTACTAAGGTACAACCAATGACATTTCTCTTTTCTAAAGCCCTATCCAGTACAGTGGGGTGAATGACTCACCATCTCCCAAGTCTTTGCCTTCATTGGGCACTTTTTAAAACTAAAATACCAATCTGATGAAAGGATGGAGGCCTTGATCAGTAATATGAATCATTCTCATTTCATTTTCTAATAGATTACTAAATTTTAGTAATTAATCTACACATAAATAGAGTAAGTAATCATTAATCTACCACAAGATGCCCACACACCTACCTGTTATTTCATGCAGCGGCCATAGATCTGTGACAGAGCGTATTAGTTTGAGCAGAGCACTCTGCCAGCATGGATGCTAAGCTTTCAGGACAGACCTGGCTTGCCCTTGTCCAGTTGAGTGTGTCTGTAGACTGAGTTCACCTGGCAGCTCAGCAAATTGACCATGCACAGAAACTCAGAACCTGCATTTTCTCAGGACTCTAATATTTCTGTTCTGAGTCTCTTGCTGGCTGTCTTTAGGTGAAATGTCTGAGTCAAAAACCTCACGAGTGGAATTTTTCAAAATACAAAGCACTTTTTGGAAGAAGACATAACGGGTGCTGAAATATGAGTTAGTTTAAAGGTGGTTTCTATTTAATGGAAAATCAGCATGTTCGACCACTCCAACCCTCCATTGACTAGCCCGCCAACCACTTCAAAATCAAACCAAACAACCCTTTCCCCAATCTGTACAAAGCAGATTTTGGAAGCTGTGATACGATACAGTGTGTAGAAATTCTTAGTTTTTTCCTTGATCAAATTTAGTTACTTTAGATCATCACTCCATGTGCTACCAGTATAAATTCAATATACAGTTTTTAATTAGCAGCAAATAAAACAGAAGCAGCATTAACAAATACAGCTTTAAAATCAACATATGCTTTGCTGACTGCTAAAAAACAAACCAAAAAACTGCATGACAATTTTTTGGCACAGACTTCAGAAGAAATATGTATCAAACTTGTTTTACACACAAGTTTGTAAATACTTTAATTGCTGACATACCTGCAAGCTTTAAAATGAGACTTCTTAATGTCCTCCTCTTA